>VYZT01039224.1:0-42594 GCA_013400735.1 Pomatostomus ruficeps
AGCTGGTAAGCCATCACAGAGGTTAAACAATTGTATTATTCTGTGAATATTTCCCATTTCACTATGCTGCATTCAAATACAGTCTCCAAAATGCTAGTTTTCTTCAACCTCCTGCTAATGAGAGACTAAAATATCAGGGAGGCCAACTTGTCCCCAGAAAATAAATAAAATCATTAGGCACTGTAGCATGCTCAGCCCAGCTACTAAACTTTCTCAGACTCTTGAGGCTCGATACTATATGACCTCATCATTGACAAGCTGATGTTCTACTGAAAGCTGTTAATTAAGGACTCTAGAGATGTTGCCAGCATACTTAACATCTCTAGATATAACTGATACATGCACACCTTTCACAAGGCAATGTGATGAGCTGCAATGACAACCTCAATTCTGCAGAAGCTCAATACTTGGCATGTCCACCTTATTTGGAAATGAAAGGCCAAAATGACATTAAAGCCCTACATGCATGTAATTTGCTAGATCAGTGTTTCTCATTTTGTGATCTATGGACATCAGATAAGTGTATAATTCCTTTTAGCTCTCACTTGGCATATCACGAACAAGATCCTTGTTGTACAGACACAAACTTATGACTACTGACCTGACAACACCTGAGTGCTCTTTTTTTCTTTAGCCCTAAAACATTTCAAAGTAGGAAAAAAACGCCCAGAACTTCTCCAGAGTTTGCCTAAGACAGGTGACGAGGGAAGCAACATCCTACCTTGGGAAATTTATCTCTGTACAGAATTACTAATGACACAAGAGGACATATTTTCCTCTCTCCAAGGGGCAGCATACAGGATGGAACAGGCCACATTAGAAGTTCTGAGAGAAAAACCAGCCACCACCTACAGTTTGCAGGAGCTGCTGCAGTACAGTGGGAAAAATCATAACCTTGGAAAGGGAACTGCAGTATCTTACCTGAATAACTGCAGAAGTCCCCAGGGAATCACTTAAAAAAACCCCTAATCTACATTCTATAGGAGTACACCCAAGTTAATTAGGCTAAGGAACAACGATGATATAGGTGGTAATTCTTATGCGAATTCCATCTACATCTATTTATACCTGATTATCAGTGCATGCTACTTAATTTGCCTTAGGTTGTTCCTGAAACAATCCACTTACACTTGGAACAAAGCTCTTAAAAGTGAAAAGAACTTTAACATCAAAACAACAAAGCTCAAATGAGCAGGGGCAGAAACAGTTTTTTCCACTATGAAACAAAAGCTAAAATGGGTGTAGGATGGGGTGAACTACTGTTTTTGACTGACTTTTTAAGTACTTTAGACTCAAGTTCTTTTTTTCTTAACTCAATATGGAGAATAAGGGGGTCAGGAATATGACAATAATAAGAGAAGGGTGGAGAACATAAGGAACAGCAGAAGAAGAAAGAAGGAGGAGGAAATAAATCATCAAAACTTTATAGGCCTAGAATGCCTCACAGGGGAGCAGAGGAAAAAAATTACACCATTTGTCTTCAGCATGTTTGCTTATTATCTCTTGGGAGAGTTTAAGATGTAATAGTTGACACCATTATATGTATGTGCAGTCAACCTCAACCTGTACTATTTCTTTGTACCTTTGGCATCTCACATACACACATGCAAGTATCTTGTACTGATAAACCATGTTCAGTTTCTGTTAGTGCTGTATAGAGAATAATTTTTACAGCAAATGATTACAACTCTTTGACTTAAAGTACACGTTGATACTGACGTTTGAAAAGAGCTCTGTCTAGCTCCAATAACTACACACTCCCTCTGTATTCCCAACCATCAAGGATACTTCCTAACACACTTGAGAAAGTAATTCAATAGCTGAATAACCGCAACTACACTTTCAGGTCTATTTAAAACTGCAAAAACAATGTGTGCTTTCTCTTGGGAGAGATATGCTACCATTTGGTCAGACAGCAACACATTTTGGACGCACTTCAGAAGCAGTTGCATGCATTGTGAAGATTTATAGTTGGACAGGAATCAAGACAGGGGTGCAACTCCCTGGAAAACACTGAAATCCATCCACAGGTGAACCATCACAGACAAAGTCACAGATGCAGTTTCCTGACCAGTTTGGCTGTGCAAGGAGATGGGAAAATTCAGTCAACCAGTATATTTATTTTCTTAAAATGAATCTTCATGCCACAAGTGAACATGTTGTTCTGCTGTAATACGTAATACTGTGTTTACCTCTGCTTCTCCACCAGCATGTGTGACAGTCATTCCAGACATTCCTTCTGCAGCTTTTTGTTTATTTTGGGGAATGTTTAGAATGCTTTTGTGTTGAAAAAAAAGAAAATTTTTTAAAAAGTTCTATTTTAAAAAAAGCCCTCCAAACTCTGAAGGAATCATCTATACAAGAGCTTCTAAAAGAATAAACACAGCTGCTTATAAAAGAGTAAGAAGTTATAGGAAACAACACCATTAGGTGCCAGTGCAATTTTCTAATAAATCTTAAGGCTGAGGCTGTCCTTTGATTCTTGTGAGTTTTACTATTTTATCTCAAACGTATAGTTTGTTATTTTTCCCCAAAAAAAGTTACTTTAGGTAATGATGACAAGCCAACTTTCCACTAGCAGCTATTTGTAGTAATAAACATATAAACTACTAATACGAGTAAAAGTTGAGTTATTAAAAGCATACTTCAGAAAAGCAGCATTAGTTACGCTTCAAGCTCTCAAACAGAATTGAGAGATTGAAGACAATTCTGGAAGAAAAGCATACAGGTCAATTTATCCTCAACAGTGAATATTCATTTATTTCTGGTCACTGCGTAAATCTGCTTTTCTAATTCCTTTTTTTAACTGTCTGAGGTTATAAAGATATAAACCCAAGATCATCTTATTATTAGGCACATAGTTAAAACATAAAAAACTCACAATAGGGATGCAACTAGTTTAAGAACATATGTGCTCTATGTTTACTTCTGTCTGGTAAAACAACAGTGCCAACTGGAATTTGAAATGTTTTCTTTATTTAGATCTTGTAGGCTGAACAATAAGCCCTGACAGCTCTGTCTCAGCCCTCTCAAGGCTTGTACCAAATGAAGCCTAAACTCACCATTCAGCAACTGCACCGGCCATGGGATGTCGGGAATTTGTTGTGTGCACTCATCCTTAAAATGGAACAGCTGCTATGAAAGGCTGTTACAAGACACCCAAGAGGGCAAAAGGTTCCAGTGACACCCTTATCTACAACCTGATATGAACAGCTTTTGCTGCTACCCTGCTCCCATCGCTAGGTGTAAAGTTACACGATATAAGGGCCCAAAACACTCTCCTCAGTAAAAGAGAAAACTGTATGGCTTCTGTTCCTTTTCATGCCATTCACTGTGCAGAGGATTAGATCACCTTTAAAATGTACTTATTTAGTGTAACATATCTGTATGCCAATTTTAAAGACATGCATTTTAGTAAACTACATTTCTACAGTGCTACTACCCCCCACCCACCTTTTAATAAAAGCAGCAAGACAGTCCTTGGGCCGTGTCGTGCTTGCCTTGGTCTCTTGATTAACTATATAGCCCATAAGCCCACAGACTAGTTAGTTGCATGAGGGGCTCAATCAGGATTTGGCTGTTAAGGATCAGAAAGCAATAGCAATATAGCAAATATAGCTCTCAGGGGAAATATATCTTGTTACTGCCAGAAAGAGTATTTTTGTAAGAGACGCATTTCTGTAATTCTTATTAGTTAAATAAAAGACTGGAAATAACCAGAAGCATGAAGACCCAAGGGTCTGAGCTCCCATCAGAGCCAATGGCAGATTTCCCACTAAATTCACTGGATCCGCAATGAAGACCAAATGTGGAATAGCGAAAGGAAATGGTCAGAGGAAGGAATCTTATTCACAAATACATTGTGCATCTGCAAAGTTTGTACCCGACTGAGTTCATAAATGAGACTAGTGTCCCCACACTGTACAACTGGGATGGGTTCTAGTTCTGGTGGGAAAATCCTAAGAACTTCTATTTTAAAATAGAGCAGACAGCTTCATTTTTACAGATGCACAGCACTGGGCAAAGCCTAGTGTCATTAGAAGGTGTACTTTTCCACAGATTTCCCACCCTCCCATCCCCACAGCCTCTGCTTTCTCTGGTGTTTGCTGAGGTGACCCAGAGACCTGCCATGATCTGCAACCAACCTCATCCTTCCACCAAAAGTGGGTACTATTTCTTGCTGAAGTTCCTTTGATATATCAAATCCTCTTTCTAAATTTTATGTTGCAGAGATTAAACAAGTCTGTAAAAGGACAGACATTTGCCCCAAACCCTTTTATGCCCACGTAAACAGTACTATAATTGCAACAGATAATCAGCCCCACTTCAGCCAAAGCTCAATACCAGCTTGCAGATGCATCTTTTAACCAAACCACAATTTATTTGGCTGTGCAAATGAAATCCTATTCCCTATCTCTTTACACCCACCTTCAGGATTTTGGTTCACCAAATTTCCTTCCACTGCTCTTCCTAAGAGCTATGATTCTCAGCATCACACAATCTCACCCTCTATCAATGTTTTAGCCCAGGGTTTATATCCTGAAGTTTATATCCTCCATATGCTCTCTAGTGGGACAAAAGCCTTACTTTCCAAGATCATGAATAACCTAATCTATCAGATGGAGTCAGAAATTAAAATCCCAGAGGAATAATATCCCCAAGAATATCTCAGGAAGTGAGGAAGAAAGAAGAATCAGAGGAAGATGGGACTAATGGACTAACATGGAGTAAACATGGTCAGGCAGACATAAACGTAGCATTTGCTTCAACAGGAACAAGGATAAAGTGAACTTGGTTTAGGTGCATCAAGAGACAGGTAGGTGCAAGCCACAGACAATACTGAGTCCTCCTCCAGAGCTTGGCTTTCCTCTCTACCTCAAGATGATTCACCTCTGCCAAGAGACAATCCCGACACAAAAATCCCTCTCCCCCTTTAGAGTCCTCTCAGGAACCATTACACTTGCCACAGTTCTGACAGGTAGGTCATCTCAGAGTAAAGGGGGGATAAATCAAAACTCCTTTTTCATCAACTACTACAGTGCATGCTGGCCATCTCCCATCCAAACAGAAGCTGCCTGCTTTGGGCATGTCTGGAAGCATGGCTCTGTATCTAAGATGGCTGAGGCAACACTGTCTTCCCTCCCTGTCACAGACCACTAAAGTCACATGTTAAATACTCACTCAGTATTAATAAACACATTTTTGAAGCCCAAAAAACAGTCTTCCTGTAAAATCACCTTAGGTTTACCATATTAAATCATCTTGGACTAGGCACCTTCTCACGGATTTCTCCAATTGTGTGTTTGCTTCACACTTCTAGCTCCTGTTCCTTGATGCTTGTGATGCCATCTGAATTCTTTAGGGCAAAGTGCAGTCATTGGAAATCATACTAAAAATGGTAACAATGAAGAATCTTCCTGTTTGATGCACACTTCAATCAACTCTTTTACTTCCTACTGTTGAGCTTTGTTTGCTTTGTGTATTTCTGCTGCTTCTACTGGTGTTCTAAGCATTCTTCTAGACTCACTGTTACCCTATCACCCTGAGGAAACATCCACTGGAATCCAGACACTTCAGCCGCTCCTTTTTAGAGGCCTCCTGGTATTGTTTTCGTAGTTCAGAATTACTAAGTTAAAGGTTTAAAACAGGAGGAAAAAAACATCCACCAAAATAAAACCCAAACCCACCTGCCTAGAGCTCTTCTCCCTCATTAAAAAATGGATGACTTGGACTCCAGCTGTTCCTTCAGCCCTACCACACTGAAATCCCTACTGAAACAAAGCCCTTGAGACAAATCCTGTCAGCTCACTATTGAAGGGTTTTTTATTTGCATGTGTGTCATCTGACTGAAATCTGCCTTTCCTGTGATCCAACAACACACCGTACCATCGGATTTGTACTGTGTTTTCCTCTTTCCCTCTCATTCTTAGCATTAATCCCCTCTTCTGACTTTCTCCTGCACAGCTACACTGGGCTTGTATTCCGAGCTACACAGATGTAAAGTAAACCTTAATTTTCTGTCTGGTCAGTGAACTTCATGACTGTTCTGTTTAATACATCCTCTGTTTTTTGTGGCTGCCACTAGACTCATTGTTTTACATCTGTTTGCATTAAAGCACGTTTTCTGCTGAATGACTCAGACACTTAAAAGATCCCAAATCCCTCTGAATACGGTTACATAAATTCTGAAATGTTTGCTATTCCCTTCCTCTAAATTCAGTATCATCAGCTAACATTTACTATGATCTTAGATCTGATATTCTCATGCAAATAATTTATATATGTATCCCTAAAAAGATCAGTCCCCTTGAGTATGCCACTAGTAACCTATTGTCAGCTAGAGAAATTATCATTTGCAGACACTGTATGTAACCTGATTTGAGACACTTTTAAAGCCAACAGGCCATTTTTGTTCCACAGACCATAACTCTGTGGTTTAACCAGTAAGCTCCTTTACAAAACCTTATAATTTGTTAAAGTGTCATTAATTCACACAGTTTCAATTTTTCACAGTGTATTTTCCTCAAAACATGAAAAATATAGAATAGTATCAAGATTAATCTGGGAAGTGAGAATTCAGAGCAAAGGATGTGTGCTTATTTCTCAAGATTTCTATTTATAACATCCTTATTCTGATAACAATGGCAAAAATACAAATAAGCTACTCAAGGAAATTTCAAGCACACAAACACCACAGTGTTGAATTTAGTTCTTCAGCCCTTTTTGTCCTGAGTAAGGGTCTTACTCGCTTTTCCTTAAAAATCATCAGTATTTCTCTGTCTGACAGTTGGCAAGTAGGAAGGGAAATGGTTTTAAAGATCAAATTAAGCAAACCTGATTGAATAATTCAGATTTGCCATGGGACTCAATTATTTCTATTAGAAATCCTTATTTTTAAAAGGAAAAAAAGTTATTTTCTTTGGCACCCAAATAATTATTTCTTTTACTTCTGGAAACACTGAAGTAGTGGTTTCCTGAGGTTTTACATGTTAACTCTTTCATATTTTTCCTGAGGTTTTACCTGTTAACTCTAGCCTGAAACAACAACAGATGCCCCCAAAGACAAGTATAAAAGAGGTAAGAGATATTTTCCTCTCTGCTATGACAAGCAGGGCTGAGTCAATCAGGCACTAGGACTATGCTGCCTTTTCCAGCTCTGACTCTGAATACCAGAAAAAGAAAGATAAAAGTTATATGGTCCCCCCATTCAGGGACTTATGCTGATGGGTGACATACAATTAGAGTGGACATGACTTGAAGGTTCTTGAGAAGAACTGAAGGCTTGTTACAAACCACGATGAACACTACACAGTGTTCAAATTATCTGGAAAAGCATTCTCTGTATCAAAGTTCACTGCAAACCAACTGTATTAGACTTGATAGTTCATTTCACAGGAAAAGAAAACCCAACACCAAAATAACCACTCCCAGTCCTCAATCCCCCACTTTTTATTTAAAGCCAGCCCTGAGGGTGGAAACTCCCTGTGTAGAAGCCTGCTTGTGACTGCAGAGACACATGGCTATTTGCCTGCTGCCCTCATCCCACCTCTGCTCTTGTGCTATTCCCCTTCTCTTCAGGGCAAGGTGTCAGCTAGGTGATACGGAGTCTCTAGGAAGTTACCTAAAGCACAGAGATGAAAGGGTTACTGACTTTGTACTCAATAGGTCCGTGTCTTTTCACAATAAGCCAGTTAAATCCTTTCGTTCTCAGTTCTTTGCATTTATACAGAGGATTTTTTCAAAACAAGAATCTTTAGATGACTTTAATTAGGTCATGTCTGCAGAAGGATAAGGCAGAAAAAAGGCCCTCAGAGTTTTAACTTTTGGAGCAGAAACGTTACCACTTTTTAAGTATACTTTAAAGTATTCCCAGATTTTACAAAGAATGATAAAACTAAGCATAAGATTTTTTTCCAATTCAAAATTAACATAGACTATCTTACAGTTAAATACAAAAAGGACAGCTGCAGCTAGAGCAAAGCCTCTGGAAGAAACAGTGCCATTAAATCACGACACTTAACAACTGGCAATACAAATCTCACATGAAAAATCAAATGCTCAAGAAGCATTTGCACAAGGGTCTCAGGCTCTTGGTGTGATTCTTAGGGTTGTCCTGTGCAGGGCCAGAAGTTTGACTCGATAATCCCTGTGGGTCCCTTGCAGCTCAGGATATTACATGATGCCATGAAATGGTGAGATAGGATTCAAAACTACAAGTAATTAACAGAAAGATGCACTACTCTGTACAGAGTGCTGCAGTAGGCATATTCCCCAAGCAAACGGATCCTCTTGCTAAGGAGCAAGCTCCTACCTACTGCTATGATTTTAGAAGTGTTCCAGAGACTTGGTTCAGAGTATAACATGTTCCTCTTTGTACTGCACTGCTGTTACGTTGCTGAGAAAGAAGTGCTTCCCCAATTTGGGGCACCATGAGCAGATCCAGTAACTACATTCTGCTACACTGCCCTTACTCTGCAATAGAGAACAGTGAACACCTCTGCTTGAGAAGCCCCTGAACTAAGCAAAACGTATGGAAGCAAACAAGTAGAATTACTCTGTCAAACTAACAAAATACAGTAACACTCTTAAAAACACCCTGTGACCTACAAGAGAACCTCCTATTTAGAGGTAATGGCCGTGTCTAAGCTACACAGAAAGAACAGGCTCAGCAATTTGTCTAGGTCTGTAAAATTTGATGACCTGCTTGCTTACTTTCTGCACCACAGGCTACTGACTTGTCTTTAGGCTTCTCCTCTTAATCATGCTGGAATTCACACATTTCATGCACCTCGCAGGAGTCTGGGCTGCAATACATTCAGTCCAATCCAGAGTTCACACAATGGAGTGAATTCATGCTCAGATAGTGACTGTCCCTCTTCAGAGGGCTCTTAGCTTGGTCCAATTTCTCACCAATATATTTATCTGTAAACAATATGAAGATCGATAGGAGGACCACAACACAAGAGGCCAAGAACCTCTCAAGGCAATGTGCACTCAATGCAATTGAGCTTCTGAACCCATAAAAGTATCAATAAAATGATCTAGGATATGTAAAAGGCAGGTATTTATCTCCTTTTCAAACCCTGGTCTAAAAATATGATGGAAACAGTAAAAACTACGCATGCTGAGGTCAGCAGCATGTCCTAGCAAGTGATGAAAGATGATTCATTTCCAGGGATGCAATAGTGTTCTTCTGGCAGACTTCTCATTACTCATCATACTGTCTTGATATAACAAAGTGACTTTGAAACTGCTCTATCATTCCAGCCTCAAGTCCTAACAGCAGTCTTCTTAAACTTTGGAATATATTTGGCAGGAGATCCCACCTTGGCAGTAGTTCAGGATCACTCACATTTTACTGAAGTAAGAAGGTGGATAGAGAAATGTTCCAAGTGCCCTTTCAGGTGCCCTAGGAAGGAAAAGGCTGCAGGGTAGATTCATGTGTGAGACAAATAATCAACGGGAGAGTGACTCAGACACAAAGTAAGGGTTTGACCACAGTGGAAATTATATTCCATAAATAAATTGCTTCAGGAAATGAAGGTCAAATAAGGTGTACTCCCTGACAGACAAAGACTTGGGGGTGCTGGTGGATTAGAGGCTGGACACGAGCTGTCAGTGTGCACTCACAGCCCAGAAAGCCAAAGGTGTCCTGGGCTGCATCCAAAGCAGTGTGGGCAGCAGGGGAGGGAGGGGATTCTGCCCCTCTGCTCTGTTCTCATGAGACCCCACCTGCAGTGCTGCATCCAGCTCTGGGGGCCCAGCACAGGAAGGACACAGAGCTGTTGGAGAGAGTCCAGAGGAGAGACATCAAGATGATCAGAGGGATGGAGCACCTCCCCTATAGGGAAAGGCTGAGAGAATTGGGATTGTTCAGCCTGGAAAAGAGAAGGCTTCAGGGTGACCTAATTGTGGCTTTCCAGCATCTGAAGGAAGCCCACAAGAAAGATGGAGAGAGACTGCTTACAAGAGATTGTAGTGACAGGACAAGCAGGAATGGTTTCAATCTGAAAGAATGCAGGTGGAAATTAGATGTTGGGACTCTTTACAGAAATTCTTTACTGTGAGGGTGGTGAGGCACTGGAACAGGTTGTTTAGTCAGGTTGTGGATGCTTCACTCCTGGAAGCATTTAAGGCCAGGTTGGACAGAGCTCTGAGCAACCTGGTCTAGGCAAAAGGTGTCCCCGTCAACAACTGGGGGGTTGGAACTAGATAAACTTTAAGGTCCCTTCCAAGGCCATTCTGTGATTCTAGGATTATTTCAAAACACCAGATGTACATTGTGTAGTATAGTATAAACCTTGGCTACTAGAGTTTCCTCTGACTCTGGAAACACCCACTGAAAAGAAAATCTTTGTAGTGCAGATTATTTGTCTTAAAAACATTTATTAATTGGCAACACAGTGAGAATATGCACTAGCCTTTTCCTCCTTCAAATAAAAGGTCAGATCTCACCTTGGTTTGATTTCACAGGAGGTGTCTCCTTATTATTGGCACTCAAAGTGCTTCTTCCTGAATTAAAATTGCCCCTTATTTAACACCACTTCAGTTTCAGTCAGACTTTCAATTACCTTGTGCAAATTTACATGGCCCATCTGACCATGCAAAAGATCAAGTGAAAAAAACCCCCAAGCAATCAGAAGAGGTCAAATTTCAAAGAATATGTAATATTATTTGGAGTCAAGACAGAACTCAAGTGAGTGAGCAAAAGAGGAGCTTATCTGACATCTACATAAGCTGAAATTGCAACACACTTTAGGAGAAAAGACAAAAGTAGAAATTTAGATTCATGGTGGTATTTTATTAAACTGTGTTTCAGTTGGAAAGTTGGCAAGATTTAGAGTGATATTAAAGAAAAAGATCAGTACTGTAGCCATCTCTGGACTATTCACAAAGTCTCAGAAATGGAGCATCAGAAGTCAGACCATTGAGCTTCAGAAGCCATAAAATGAAATGTAAAATACTTATGGCATTGATGGTGAATTGCAAGAAATAAAAAGGTAGCCAATACTGAAAGATCTGTTAGAAACCATCATTCAACTGACAGACAAACAAAATTTAAGTAGTCTGTGTTCTCATTTTGGACTCTCTCGTGGAGACACCCAAACAACACCAACAAATTTTAACATACAGGAACATGCTGTGCCCTGCTGCAGAACTGCCTAGGAGAAGACCCAACCAAAGCCAGGACTTGACAGTGCCAGAAGATTAACACCAAACATCCCATCAGCCTTCTGTTACATGAAAGGGAGCTTAAAGAAACTGGAAACCTAGCACACCGATAGCCCTGCCATAGAAGGTGGGAGCAGATGGTAAAGTTTCATCCATGTTGCTAAATCAGTATGGCACTAAGCTTGAAGTACCTTCCTCCACTGCTTCAGTCGCTTCATCTCCTGTGTCAGGTATATGGCACTGAGTAACTCTGGGTGCCTGTGCAGGGTATTCTGTACTGATGTGACCAGGGAGTGAAACAGTACTTCATGTGATACACTACAGAGACCAAAGTGGACTTCTGCACTAGCACGGACACATCAACATTAACTTTAAGCCACCTCATGTGTAGGTGGATGCAAAGCCCTCTGACACCATGGTGTGATAATTAGGCCTACAGCATAGACTATCTTTTAGGCTGTATGGCAAAGAACAACATGTTTTCTCTATATTTATACAAGAAGTTTTTATTCTTAGCATGGCCTGAAGCCACCCTTAAAAGATGAATTGTCATACGTGTTAAATGGGTCACCCGTCCAAAATAACATCAAATAAAGGAAAAGGCTGAGAGGTACATATATTCAGTGATTATCACTAACAACTTTGAAGACATGGGATCTTTGCCTGATGAACACAGCAACTTCCTTCATGCTACAGTACATCCAGGTGGAGATTTATGCCGTTTCCAAAGCATATGAAAACAGAGGGGGTATACTGCAAATTTTCTCCTGTTCCTACAGCCTCTTGAGCAAAGGCCAGGCTCATGTTGCTTATAATAAACTGGCAAGAGTTGCCAACACTAGTGCAGGAGGAGCTTGAGGAGGAATTCAAAATGATTATGGGTTAAAATGAGAATTTTCTGATGCCGAAGCCTGGAAAGATTACAAGGACTTAGTGATATCAAAACAGTGGAGTTTGGAGTAATCAAGGAAAGAGATAATTAACACAGAAAGAGCACAGCTTTGAGCAGCAGACACAAGGGCATATAAAAATGCTCGTTAACTCCAAGATGCATTTGCAAATCTGAATTTAAACCCTATTTTTCCTCAGGGAATAATGGCCTGAATCCCCTTTTAAAATTAATCCCTTCCATTCTACTATTTCAGGAAGAATAGGTGCAGCAAGTTATTCAGAGTCGACAGGGGCAGCTGGGTGCCAGACTACATCCTTGCTCTTGAATTGATTCTGAGTTGGAATAAGAGAAATGTTGGCATCCAGAATGGTGGCAGGGATCAGCCTGCACCATGCAGAGACTCAGGATGGTTCCAGTCAGACCAGCTTTTGCACCTGTACTGGAAAGGGGATTCTTTGCCGTGGCAAGAAATGCTTCAGAAAGAGGCTAGCACATTCAGATGGAGGCAGGATTATAGTGTTACAGGAGAGAAGGACGGCATGAGTTCCAGAACCTTTGTAGGAGGCCCATCGAATTGCCAGGAGTTCCTGATATAGACCCTTAGTGACAGACTCGAATTAAAGGATTCAGCATCAAGAAAATAACTTGTTATAGACTCTTCCTGGAAACGTGATATTGATCTAGTCAGTGTTCCAGTTCGATCTATACACCAGGGCAGTTTCAGTAAAATGATCAGGGCATGCATAAACGCATGAACTTGTTCTCAAACTCTTTACTCTGCACTAGTGCTTCCCACACTACACTTTGCTGCACTAAGATTCCCATCAAAGCTCATCACGGCTTGCAAGCTTGAGTAATGGACTGGCTTCTGTCTTATTCTTTTCAGACCAGCGAGTGTGGTGGGACATGGTAACCTGTTTCCTGATCTTTTCTGAGCAAAGGAAAGCAAGCACTGAAAGATGCAGACAGTCACAGGGATCTGCACAGGAAAGATGACAGGTAGAGAAGGGAAAAATCAAGTGGGGGAGAAATTATTTCCAAAAAGCAAGTCTAAGCCTTTCAGGTGTTCACACTCCCCTACTTCCACCTCATTTCTCAGCTCACCCCAGTGCACCCGTGAGAAGACTGACAACTGTATGAATGTCATACTGTGCATCTACCATTCCTGTGCTGAGTTTGCATGCTGCCTGTTAAGAGGCCTAAATCCAGACGAAAGCTTGGTACAAGCCATGCAAAGGGAGATCCAGTGACATGGTATTGAAGAGATTAGCTTCCAGAGAAACAAAAAGCAAAGTGCTTAGTCAGAGCAGAAGTCTCTCCTCTAAAGTTATTTACTATGCTCTAGACTGGAAGCTTATTCATAATAAAATCCAGTGTTCCCACTCCACAACCGTTTCTCTTCTCTTGATCATCCTGTGGTTTGTAACCATTTGGAAAACTTCAGGGGCGTTCCTAAGTAGTTACAGATGTGTAAAGGATGCACACTACAGTCCACTTCATCAAGAGGATGACATAACGCTGCATGCCAGCTTCAAAAGTAGCTCATTTAATACTGAACCCAGAGACACAATTGTCCCAGACTTGCTTTGTGCCTGTTGAGAGTGATGGGATTATAACAGCAGCTGGTAGTGCTCTGTTCCAAGAAAGCTCACAGCATTATTCAGTTTTGAGTTCCCTCTTCCTCTGTGGAGCCATTTGATCCTTAATCTCTTATGAATTCTTAACCCTTTTGATGTACTTCTCCCCTTGACAAAGTTTTACAACACATCTTTATGCCAAAACGTGGGTGAAGACTAGTAGTAAGATGTTACAGCTGTACATCTATTTTGAACACTACTTACAAATACTTGTCAACCTTGCATTTGAACGTCTAGCGTGTATTTCATGAAATTAAGTACAGAGAAATAATACTTTAAAATCCACTGCACTGCTTTTCCTGAATCAAAGTGTGTAACTGGGAAACACTGTCATGATGTTGCATGGCACCTGTGACCCCAGACTATCAATACAGACAGTGCCCTCTCTGGCAGTAGTCTCTGCCATCGGCCTATCACACAGCACAAAACACCACTACTGCTTAGAAAGACTCAAAGGAAATAGCTGTTAAGAAACTTCTGCTCTGTCCATTACTCTGTTCCTATTCTGCTGGGACACTGTCAGGACCTACTTCACTTTCTCTCAGCAGTGCCTTGTATAACTAAAAGATAACTCCAACTTGCTGTTTACGATCAGGTTTCTTTCCTGTATGAACTGAGGTGGCAAGACACTACAATGACAGCTTGGTACAAGCTGTGGCTTCTATAAAGATGATGATCAGAACTGTCAAAAAACAGAGACAAATAAAAGCCAGTGGCTTGAGAATTAGTCAAGATCTGTGAGAAGGAGATGACAGAACTGTACTGTAGACACTTCTGGTTGAAGAGAGGGGGAAACTGCACAAAGGGTCACCAACATTACAGTGAATAAAGAAACAACAGGAAAAAAGGAAGAGAGAAAGTAGTACAGCATAGTTTGATAAATGTCAGATGAAATCAATAACATGGAATAAAAGAAAGTCGTGGGCTACAGAAGAACTTGGGACAGAGAAAACAATGTGTTTGGGGCAGGACTGCTGGAAAAAGCACAAGAGGACAATAATGCTGGATATGGTAGGAAAGAATATAGAGAGGCTATGTCAGATCTTAATTTCTCCTTCCTTAAAAATCTTGAATAAAGTAGAAAGGAATACATGAAAATCAACACTGACAAATGGATAGACAACAGATGGATGGCAAAATGATAAAACTGGAGCAGTAGTTCAAGGCTGGGAAATGGCACAGCCAGGTTAAAAAAAAAGACCTTGAACTAGCACTGGTGAAGTTCCTAAGTGTATTATACAGCTGAAGTATCGTATTTCAATACTGTCATTAAAATGTTCTGTATATATTAGTTAAATAGAAATATTATTCATTACATGGGTTTCTTTTTCACCACCTGATCACTGGTATAGATCCCCCTCTAATTCCCCCCTCCACCTCCCCCATTCTTGTCTATTTACTCAGTTCCTACTATCAAAAAATCCAATAAATCTGTATTGAGTTAGACTTATATATGAACATATCTCCTCTCCAAGGAACATATTTTAATAATTTAGATGGTGGCTCTGTACTGCATCATTTCTTTGACTTCAGGGGATGATGTGGTGGGCTAGAAAGCTAATTTAGACAGGCTTAAAAATTACCACATTTCCACGATTATCCTATGTTCTAGTATTCAGTTTGACATATTTGGTGTGTATGAATGGTTACTGTATTCCACACCCCCCCGCATCCCTCCCCAAAAGATATCAAGGAATATATCATCTTGCACACAGCACAGTAAGTAGCACTATCAAACACGACACATGTACTCAAGTAATGCAAAAAATTACACAGCACTGCAAGCTATTGTTTGAAGGCAAATATGCAATTATAGTAGCAGTCATATTGTAAAGCACACATCGATGGTAGAATTAAAGTCACATTAAAACCCACACAAGCCTTACAGTGACACTGCTCAAGCTCCCAAAATGAGACTGACTCTATAGGAAAGCTAACAGCTACTTGGGATCTTTTCACCATAAGAATTGAACAATAGGAAATTTCGATTAACACAGAGGGGGAAATTCCCAGCTTTCCAGTGAGAGGCAGAGAAAGGTTACAACCTATTAGTCTATAAAATCACAGCAATAATTACTTCAATATACTAACATTCCTACTCTCTCTGCCTTCTAGCCTTGAGCTCCAACAACAAAAGCCTCCACTTTCCTTAGTAGATATGAAACCTATTCTTAATGGAATTAATTTGATTAAAAACATCCCTATCAAGTGTTTTAAATGGCATACATGACAACACTACCTGGTAGAAAGCAAATATTGTCCCAGGTTCAACATAAGAATCAATGAATCTCTTCCTTCTCCCTTGCTATCAAATTCAGCTTCTTGCTTTATAACCGTAAGAGAGCTTTCAAACCCATCACTGGCTCGAGGTTAAAAAACCCACCTAATTTAAAATGCTGGTCAATATAGATTATAAGGAGAAAGTTCCCCATTTGAAAAAACATACATAGAGAAAACCTCTTTGGATATCTGATTTTAGAAATAAAAATCCCCAAAAGAGGCAGATCTTGAGACAGGAGGCTTACTGGTCTTTGGAATGCTAAATCCTAACTGCAGAGTGCAGCTGTGACAAAGAAGGGCTCTGCACGTCACCACAATGACCGAAGCACAGCAGTGCAGCCACATTTGAGACTATCAAATTGATTTTTCAGTTTAAGACAGCACTCGCTGTTTTTTGTTTCATAGCTGAGTTCTGGCACAAAGTTTGAAACTTTCCAAACTGTTTAACAGATTACACAAATGGCCAGCAGTAGCTAAGCAGGGAGAAAGAGCTCTAACTCAGTAAGTTCTACTGGGATAAATTCTGTTTCAGCCAGGCTGTGATTCCTGTCCTAGTTAAGTCCCACCGGAAGAAAAAGGAAAAAGGAAGGAATCAAATATAAAGCAAAGAACTTGCAGAAATGACTCTTCAGGGCCTTCCCTGCAGTGTTAGCCCTCCAAGCTGTACCTGGGCTCCAGTAAGTTTTTAGCCACAGCAACACTAATTAATTGGGGGCACTTTGGAAAATGCCCTTCAGTCCCCTGCTGTGACTGCTGGACGGCTCACAGAATTTCTCCCTCAAGTCCTTTCTGCTCTTTTGAAGCCCTACTGGAATATGCACTGCACAGTCTGGGGCAAAGGAGCAGCTTCCACTGGATGGGAGGTTCCTGGAGGTGGTTTGCTGAACAGGTGCGAGGGGCCCAGGGAATGAGCAGGAAGCTGGACTGTGGCTGCCAGCCCTGCACAGCTCGGGGGCCCTGCAAGGAGCCAGCCAGGGAGGAGTCAAACTTGACACTGCAAAAGCTGCTCCTCATCTGTCTCTGAGCAGCAGGAGAGAAAACAGTGTAAACCCAGGACATGAGAGAAACAAAGAGAAAATCTTACCTACAAACCAATGCAGGTATATTAGTAGAAAGGAAATTTTAAGTGTTGTATGCATCCAAATGTACAAAAACCACATGGTGCAAGGTGACAACCACAGTGACCTGGAATGACTGTGGCTGCAGCCAGGTGTATCTATGCAGGGATATACACCACGGTGCTGGGCAGCAGTGGGTAAAGAAGCAGGACGAAAACAACCACGCCAGTGAGGCTGTGCTGTGTGCAGATTTTAAGCACTCTCTTTATATCAGCAGAGAAGCCCACAAGAGGCAGAATACAAACCACAACTGATTTTATTCCAGCCAAAACTAGCGGCAAGCAGAGACTTCCAGGGGACTTGGACATGTGTGTTCAGACTCACTGTACTGAAACTGATGAAAGAGTGCTCCTTATGCTGCTCTTGACAGGAGCAAATGATTAAAATTCAAGTTTCTCAAGAATGGCAAAGGCAGCCAGAGGCTACTGACCCAGAGGCAGCTATTGAAAGACAGCAGGTGTGAGCAGATCTTGCTGCTCTTCTATTGCTAAATCACACATTAGATGATGTTTGAAGCTGGTAGTGTCAAGGGTGAGCTGGGCTGAAAGCGGCAATAACAACACTGGATGTAAACAAAAGCTTAAAGTAGAGGGGAGCATAAAACAACATCCTAAGTGTCTCAGCAGTTTGCCCTGAGTTTTGACCACTGTTTCTCAAGCAGATACTTTCCACAGTAAAAGAAACAGATTTATGACAAGCTCACAATGAAACTGTCTGAAAGACCAGCAAACTTCTGCACGCTGCCATTTTCAACAAAATTAATGCCAGTGTTACGCATGACGGGGTCTATCCTTGCTTGACTGTTGGGCTGCCTTTTTCCAGTTCCCTGTTTTTATAACCTGTATTTCCAAATGTCCATCAGTACTCCAAATTCAAAGGCACAAAACCCCTGGTCTGTTCATGGATTCGCTTGAAGAGTAGCAAGAAAAACTTAAAGTGGGTCAGTCAATGTATTTCATCTAGCTCTGCTTCTGCTACAGAGACACAGCTATTTAACAAAATAGGTGTCAGTTCAGAATCCGAATAATTAATCTGATTGTTTGTGACACTCCCTGGATGCCTCCTGGCTTATCATCTGCCATAGATAGGTGCCTGTACTACAGAAAAAGACAGCCGTAAAGTCAGACTACATAAATATTTTGAAGTGCTATTTAGGAAACATAATTTGAAAGTGTTACTGACAAATTTTGTTACATTAAAAAAGTTACAATTACATATATCAACACCTTTGCTTGCACTTATTTATCTAATGTGCAAAGCAAAGCAGCTATTCTAAAACCCAATGAACATTCAAATACTAAGCATTATTATTATTGCTAAGGTCAAGTTCTTCCATTTGCAGCTTTTGCTCTATAGTTCTGACCTTACTAGAGCTCGTTTTCACACAAACCCCCTTGTCAGCATAATTTTAACAAAATTAAATTTTCTGATATGCAAATATTTGAAGACAAAGGAATTGAGATAAAAACAAGACCTATACTAGAAGTTAGTTTCCATTTGAGGAAAAAATCTTGCTTTTTCATAGATCAATTAAGTAACTGTCAGATTTTAAGTGTCTGGTAAAATATAATCAATTAGTAGCTACCTCTAATACTGCCATTAAAGCATTCATCTGGGTACCTTTAAAACCACTTTAGCTTTAGGTGACATTGTTATTTAAAATTCTAGATTAAAGCCAGCAAAGCCAAGGATTCTCCTCTGGTCATAGACTGTTCACATTGTTTGGTTGGTTCTTGTGATTTTTAAAACTTTTTTTTAAATGTAGCTGATATATCAAGCTTGTATTCAAATCAATTTCAGACAAATAGCAACTACTACTACTTAAAAAAACAGTTGAAAAATCCACTGATCTGAAAATCCAGCATCGCTTGTTAACCATTGCAGAACTGTCCCTCTCCCCATCCTGAGCTCTGCAGCACCCATTGAGGGATCTGTCCTCTGAATATTCTGGTGGGGGAGCAGGGGGAGCGCACATTCTAGGACCATGTGAAGTGATGGGAATGCTCTTCCAGGCACTCGTGGGGATCCAGTATCAGGAAGAGCACCAAAGACTGAACTCCTTGGGAGTAAACTTGGGACACAAGCCAGTTTACTTAATGTGGTTAGCATACCTGGAACTTCCAGTACATAGCACAAACACCTACACTACCTGCGGACAACTGCTTGTGAATATCCAGACTCGTTACTCTGAAGACACCTAATGGTACAGCCTCAGTTCTCCTGCTCCGTTTTAAGGCTGAATATTTAGAATATGAATAATGCCATTAATCCAAGAGAATTAGGTAAGCTCCATGGTTTTCCAATGACTTAGTTTTTGTCTGCACTAATTTTACCTCCAGATCTGCATGGTTGAAACTCCACACTCTTCAAGTCTGCTTAAAGTGATTACATCTTCTCAGTAAATCTTAGATTGTTCTTTCTTCTAGCTGCAGAGCTGTCTGCCTGCAATTTCTCAAAAGAGAGCCAGGATTTCAAATCCATTGGCCCCTGCATTCCTGCCAAAGCCCTGCAGAAATGAGAGCTGCTGCAGCTGCCAGGGTTTATTTACACACATTCCTGCCTCAAATTGAATTAATGAGCATAATATAACTCAGGCAATGTCCTCCACAGCTCTTGTTTCTCTTTGCCCCTCTTGACATTTCTTTCTCTCCCACAATCCCTCTTGTAGTCTGTCTTAAAGCAGTATCTAAAGTGATTCTGGTGTAAAAAAGTAATTGCAGACACATTCAAGCTGATAAACTTGTAAATACCTGCTTCCAGCCTAATTTATGGAAAGCCCAGGATCCCCTTAATGAGTATCCAGAAGGTTAAATTGAACTTATTTGCTCTGTTCAATCCAAGTTTGTCAGTTTAGAAACAGACTTCAACATTTAATCACTCAAAGTCCCAGCTTTGCAGAGAGCTCTGATGCAATAGATGAGTGCAGCTGATGTTACAACATATCTAGAGTCGTTAATGTTCACACACTACATTTAGTAAGCTATTTCTACAGGTGTCTTCAGCCCATTTCTGTCCTCAGAAATCTGAAATTCCGCACCCACAGCATAAAGGGTCCCACTACTAACAAGCCCTGTAAGCACTGTGTGGATACATCACATAGAGGAAGCTTCTGTTATGCTGCTAAGCAGACCAAAGCAGTGTTTCCAATGTGTTATGGCAGAGACAGAGCCCAAAAATGTTCGTCCAAACATTCACATCCATGTGACTACTGAAGTCCATTCTCCCCTATGTTACCACCCTGTATAGAATGTCTCTCTTGTACTCTGTGTGTAACACATGAAGCTTGAAAGGCTTAGAACAAAAGCCATATACTTCTATTGGAAGAGTGTTAGAGAAAATGAATAAAATCTTTAGTGATGCATATATTTGCTACATCAGCATGCCAAAGTTTAAGGGATGGTGTGCTAGTAAGATTCTTTTGTCTGATATCTCAGTGGAGGTAGGGGATGGAGATCCATGCAGCAGCAAAGATGCAAGGGTTACTGATGTGTTAGAAACCATGCAGGTGCCTGAGAATGGTCACGTAGGAATTAGGGCTTATCCCCCCAAAAGCTGACACGATCATTAGCCCCACTGAAGTGCATTTACTCCAATGCCTGCAGCTGGGGCAACAAAGAGGAGGAGCTGGAAACCACTGCATAGCAGGAAAGCTAATGACACATTAATGGGACCATGATGGGATGACACACAACTGGCGTGCTGCAATGGCTAGAACCTCTTCAGATGGGATGGGCAAGGAAGGAGAGGTGGTGGGGTAACCTTGTATGTTAGGGAGCCTTATGAATATCTAGAGCTTGATAATGGTGATGACAGGGTTGAGGGCTTATGTGTAAGAATCAGGGGAAAGATCAAAAAGGCAAATATCCTGGTGGGAGTCTCTTACACAACCAAGGTAAAGAGGCAGACAAAATATTCCATAAGCAGCTGGGAGAATTCTCAGGATCACTGGCCCTTGTTCTTGTCAGGGAGTTCAATGTACCAGATGTCTACTGGAAATATAGTACAGAGGAGAGGAAACAGTCTAGATGAACCACTTAAAGGATGAAGGAAAGGCTGTGGACCTTGTCTGTTGGGACTTCAATCAAGCCTTTGACACCATTTCTCATAGCATTCTCCTGGAGAAACTGTCTGCTCATGGCTTGGATGGTTGTACTGCTGCCTGGGTAAAAATCTGGCTGGATGGCTGGACCAAGAAAGTGGTGGGGAACAGAGTTAAATCCACTGGTGGCTGGTCACCAGGAGTGTTCCCTAGGGCTCAGTATTGCGGCCAAACACGTTTAATATCTTTTCAACAATCTGGGTGAGGGGATTGAGTGCACCCTCAGACAGTTTGCAGATGACCCCAAGCTGAGTGGGAATGTTGATCAGATGGAGGGCAGAAGACGCTACAGAGGGACCTGGACAGGATGGATCCATGGGCTGAGGCCAATTATATGAAGTTTAACAAGGCCAGGTGCTGGATCCTGTACCTGGGTCACACCAACCCCAGGCAATGCTACAGGCAGGGGGCAGTGGCTGGAAAGATGCCCAGCAGAAAAGGACCTGCGGGTGCTAGTCAATAACTGGCTGAACATGATCCAGCTGTGCCCAGGTGGCCAAAAAGACTGATGACATCCTGGCCTCAATCAGCAATAGTGTGGCCAGCAGGACCAGGGCAGTGACCGTCCCCCTGTACTCGGCACTGGTGAGGCCACAACTCAAATCCTGTGTTCACTTCTGGGCCTCTCACTGCAAGAAAGACATCGAGGGGCTGGAGCAAGTCCAGAGAAGGGCAACGTAGCTGGGGAAGGGTCTGGAGCACAAGTCTCATAAGGAGCAGCCGAGGGAGCTGGGGGCTTTTAGCCTAGGGAAAANCTTTTAGCCTAGGGAAAAGGAGGACCTTATTACTCTCTACAGCTACCTGAAATGAGGTTGTAGCCAGGCGGGGGTCAATCTCTAGCCCCAAGTAAAAAGTGATAAGAACAAGAGGAAATGGCCTCAAGTTGTGCAAAGGGAGGTTTAGATTGGATATTAGGACAAGTTTTTTCACTGAAGGGGTTGTCAGGCATTGGAACAGTCTGCCCAGGGAAGTGGTGGAGTCACCGTGCCTGAAGGTATTTAGAAGATGTGCAGATGTGCACTTGGGGACACCAGGCAGTACTGGGTTAATGGCTGGACTTGACAATCTTAGAGGTCTTTCCAACCTTTAATTGTTTTATGATTCTGTTAAAGCTTCAAGGCAGCAAAGAACCAGGGGAGGGTGTGTGTACATCTTTCAATGTCTGAAACTGGAATTTTGAACAATCAATCAGAAGCCTGCTCTAGCTACAACTGGCACAAATTGCCAATTTTGGTAGCATTTGGACTAAACAGAAGTGGTATGTCCTGAATTCCCTAACTAAGAGAGACAGGAGACGCTACCCCCACTTGCAAGGCTGATCATGATGCTGTGCTTCTGCATACAGACTATTCATATGAGGAAAATCAGGCCACAAAGAAGGGTCCATGAAAAGAAGTGACTGTCTTAAGAAAAATACAGGGCAGAATGTTTGGAAAGAGGAAGCTGAAAATGTTGGCTGCAGGAAAGATCCTGGAAGTGGCAGAAGATCCCAGAGATACAGAAACATGAATGCTGGGTATGGCCAGGGACCTTCACCTGTAACACTTGTTAGGTGGCCAACAATGCCAGTAGTGACACAGCAGGAACCCACCCAGCTTTCCAGGCCAGCAGTGATGTCCCTGCAGGGATGAGAAGTTGAGACCTAGGGAACATAATGCTGTAGCAGGAGAATGCAAATGAGAATAATTAAATACAGCAGGAGTGTTAATCTCTGTGGTCCTGGAATAAACCATAGTATTTAGATCCACTAGAGGCTGTCATTTACTTTGTCTTGCCTGTGACAGCAGTCAGCTAAACTTGAGTCCTTGCAGGCCACTTTCACTAGAAGCTGACACAGACTGTATATGGCTTCAAACAATTCTGCTAGCTTGCACAGAAAAAGCATGATATACAGTTATATTTCTCACTTTTAACATCAGCAGACCAGACCACACCTACTCTTCACAGTTCCAACTCTTAATTCAGTCATTTTACTTTAAAGCGCCCTCTCAGTCTCCTCTCTGGCTATTTCTAACTTTTCAATATAATTCCATGCTCCTCATTAACATTTTCTTCCTTATACACAGCTGAAATCAAATACACTTGTCACTAAAATTTGTTGGGTGTTTGGAAAACATTTTGGATTTTGTGGCTGCCTTTCATACACCTTTTGGTTTGTATGAGGATACCAGTGATTCAAGAGTTCAACTGCTCTTCACGTCCATTCTGAATGAACAGTAATGCTGAGACCCGTCAGCTGAATGAGATTTTGCCTACCTCCAAATAACAGCACTTTTTATGGGCACCTGATTGACAGAGCCTTATTTTCAGTTGTCCTGCTCCCCACCAGATACTTCCCTTCTTATTCCATATATTCACTTCTCCCTCCTCCATGTTTTAAAATTTCTTTTTATATTGATATCCAGTTTTACAGAAGCACAACGAAAGTCAGCTGTGTAACATAATCAAAGAAATTCCTCTGATTTCTGTTTCAGAGTGGACAAACTTCACTTGAATTGGGAAAGGCTTTCCCTGAATGCAGCTTCTGTTGAAGCAAAGCTTGAAGTAATTACTTTACATGCTTCTATGAAATAGAAATAGCATAAAAACCTCCCTTTTGGTAAATCTTTCTTACAAATTCTTTCAGAAGCCCAAAACAAGAAGTATTATTCTAGATCTGAAAATGAAATGCCTAACTCTGGTGGTTCTACTGAATGTACACAGACTGCTGGATAACATGCTGCAAGCAACAGCTTGGATACTGGAACCAGAGTACTCATGAAGAAGTGCTGAAAGAAAACCCTTTAGATATTTACTAGAAGAGATGCCTACTCCACAACATTGCACAAAAGAAATGTGGAAGTCTCCTCCCAAATTTGTCTCAACCTGGGACACCTTGCAAAGGTGAAAGCCATTTTTTATAAATGACACTCTGGCAACCATAGTCTCTTCTCTTGGAGTCACTCACACATTTTGTACACCCATGCAATGGCAAGCAATGAATTGAGTATGGTGTGGAAACTCTCACTCTCTCAGCATGTCCTTTGCTCAGTACTGGGTGCAGCTCACAGCCTATTACAGGAGGAGCTGATGGCTGGTAGGTGTTCATCCTTCTCCTTCTCAGAAATTTTCTAAAATGAGATACAAGCCATTTCAATCCGAATGAGATGAAGAAAGTAAGTTTGCATAGAATATTGTTATCGCTCATTTCTTTTGAAAGGAACTGGCAGCTCCCAGACACTGAACAGGGTAAGAAGTGGTAAGTAGTACTTGCAGAGAAATGCTGTCTGACACCTTGAATTTGGGATAATTTATAGAAAACAAAAAAAGTCACGTTCGGTCAATTCTAACTTTTATTCTACATTTCATCCACTGTACCGAATCCTTCCTTCTCACCCAGCAGCCACCACAAAGCACTCCAAGGTACAGAGAAAGAATGTTCATACTTGCTTGTCTTCTTACGTGTGTAACAACACTACTGTCCAAGGTTTCTCTGCTTGCTGACTCTGCCATAAGCATGAAATTGCCTTCAGCCATATCCTAGAAAAAGGGAGATGTGTCCAGAGCTGCAAGATGTAGCTCTGCAAGATGCTCAGCAAGAGGCTGCAGCCCCTAATTGTGAAAGAAACTTGCTTCCCAGGATCAGCCTACTGAGAGGTACCATTGCTGGGTTTTATGCTACAGAGACCAGTGGTGGCACATGTAAACATAAGTGGCCCCTCCACACTTTAGGCATTATGTTATGAACAGCACCTGTATCATTCTGTCCTTTACTCCTATCAATCCTACTGAATCACATACTGATCTAAAGAAAACACAGCTCTCTGGAGACAGTCTCCTTCCTATACCTTCTGACAAGAGTACTGGTATAAAAACACCAGCTCAAGTGCTGCAAATACCCAAATGAGAAATTACACTCTACAAGCCAAATGGGTGCAGTTTGACTTTCTGCATAGACTCAAAGCCCAAAGGCACTCTCAGAAGTGGCTGCACTCAATTGCTTTTTGCCTGCCACATCTGCCAAGAGAAGCAGCACAAGATACCATCACTGCTGTCAGCTCCTGAGTTAACAGGAAAGCCATGGGGGCCAGGCTGTTCTGGCTGACCCATGCCAGCAACCAGGGCACTTGGAAGGGCTGTGCTTCTTCCAGCCTCACTACTCCTGAAGCCTGTGTGTACCTATGCTTGCCTTAAAACAATATAAGAGAGATCATTTCTACTCCTCAGGGCTTTTTGGATCAAATTTTGACATAATACAATTGGGGGAAAAAAATGATCTCATGAAACATATACTTTAGGGAGGAAAGGGAATAAAGGTATGTTTCAAATTGATCTGGAAATATTTTCCCATGTGAAATAGTTAGGCTTGTTTCTTCAAAAATGAAATCCACTAGTGAAGGAAAGAAAGAGTGGCATGGAGTACAAATTCAGCTAAACAAACAAAAAATCTTCCACAAACAAAACCCTTTTATAATATGTACATTCAAATAAAAACATAACATGACCTTTCTGTCCCCAAGGAATGAAGGTAAAAACATCATCTCAATGAACCCTCAAATATCTGCTATCTGGTCTTCCCTGCATTCATCAGAGAACAAAGTGACTTAAGTGTGACCAAAGCAAGCCATAAAACCACTCATTCCAACTCGCAGACAGTCACCTCCTGCCCTCTGGAATAGATCCCATCTGCTGCTCCTCTTACTTTCTAAAGGAGTCACGGCTTCATTGCTATGAGTGTAAACGTTCTCTTAAAAACCATCTTATGTACACAATTACCCCGCCACCTTCCTTAGTTTCTGTCCTATCAATTACAGGAATGGCAGCATGCTGGTCTGCTTTCATGTCCTCTCTGTCATAGCCTTCCTCATCATGCCAGATTGTTTAGGCAACAATATCCATGTAGGAACAGGGTATTGCTTGATGCCTTCACACCGCGTGGAAACGCGTGCGGTTCACTCACACGGCAGGCTCGCAGGGCGGTGCTCAGGAGGAACTGTGTGCAGAGGCAGACCCACTCCTCCCCTCTCACACTGCCCCAGCCCAGCCTGCACAGCACACTGATAACCTACAAACTCCATCTGCAAAAGGTGCCGCAGAGGCCGAGTGCTGCTTCACAAGAGGCATAAAAACTGCTGGCTGCTTTCCACTCATGCAACAGAAAAACAGCTTTTTCTTTTCCTGAGATGCACACAAAACGTTTGTCGTACGTGACAAATTCACACTGCAGAGCTGCTTGGTTTTCCTCCTTAAGTTTCTAATGCAGAACACAGGCTACATCAGGAATACTCTGATCCAGTATGGCAAGTCATACGTTCTTAGTTTGTCCTTGGTTGTCAATGGGGCTCAAACCACAGACGTTTTTTGTAGACATGAGTATTAGTACACATTGCCTCTGGTACAATACAGTAGCTGCTCTTGCATATTTAAAAGCCCACTGTTTCTAATTGAGAAAATACAGAATAGGATATCTTCCAAACATCTTTCCACGAACTTGCAGAAAGGCTTTGCTACTTCTAAATATATGAATAAAGCCATTTGGGAAAATTTTGAGGGATATGAAGCAACACTGAACTCCAAATTGAAAAAAGATGCAACTTCTGAAGCACAGTCCATTACTATAGAATGGTAATTCCAACCTGAGTGAAGGAGCTTGTTCCTAGGCACTGCTCTTCCCCACTCCAAAGCAAATAAATCTGGACAACTGGCCAATTACACAGAAGTGTAAATGTTCTGTATTTTTATTTAAGCTACTGAGCAGCATTTACACTTGTTATGACTACCTGATCTCCAAACTGACATCACCCAGACACCATGGCTAGTGTCCCAGGTTATACCCCAACACTGAAGAAAAACCAGCTGACCACCTCTGCACCATCTGTACAACCTGCAGGTAACCATTCACAACCACTCCCTTTCCTATTGCTCCCCCATCTAACACACTCACCTGCTAGCCACAGTTCTTCTGCAGAGCAGGAATCAAGAAGTGAACACATGAAAATCCTGGAGAAGTTTGAAGGCCAGCTGACTGCCTTCCTCTGCACTGCCAGTTCCCCAACCTGAAGGAGTATTTATGCTTCTGCCTTAACCTATTTTCACATGGCTCTATATTGGAAATGCCAGCACAGTGCTGGGCACAGCTGCATATACAGTCCTGCTTTAAAGTCTTTGTAAAATGTTTCCTCAAGGAGAAGTTAAGTCTGGGACATCTTTTAGAAATATTTAGAACACGTTTGTCTCAAAGTTGCCAGATAGGTAAAGGGGCATGTTTTGGGGGATTTGCCTGCAGAAAATAAGCATGCTTAATCTATTAGTTTCACATTCAGGACTTATAAAAATATTCATTTATCTCCATTTTTTTTGTCTTTGTGGTGTATGACATAGTACAACACAATGCCAGAGATCTCAAAGTGAGAGATTAATTTCTGAAAGCCATGTGTGGCTCATAAAAACAACAAACCCACTCCTTCAACAGATGCTTAAAAATATATGCATGCTTCGTTAGTCTAATTTGTCTGCTCAGAGCCTAGTCCAAAACTATAGAAAACGTTCCAAAACCACATCAAGTGCCACGGAGACCTCTGTGCATAATAATAAAAACAAACATGATCAGCAGGCATTAAGGACCTTAATCTGCAGGCAAAGTCTGATTTGTGCATAACAGCTGGATGAAGCATTTTCCCCAACCAAAACGCTGATACCACAATGTAATGTGCAACTGATTGCAGACAAACAAACCACAATCAGAACAGTCAATTTTCTAACTGGCACCAAACTGTGGAAATATGAGAAGCCAGAGAGAACAACAACTGAGACCTCTGGAAAACAATTCAAATGTAGAGAGTAAGACAAAAATATTCTGGAAAACAAAAAAATGTACATTAAGCTGTCAGCTTTGCAGTGTGGATTTGAAAGTGCAGTAATGTGAAACCTGTTTATTACACCGCAATAATGATTATTATCTTGCCTCCAGGAATTTTGGGGTTTGTTTCGTGTTGTTTCCAAGTCTTGAAAACCATGATGTTTTCTCACGTGCTTTGGTAAGAACTCAATCAGCACGATTTCAGAGAGTTTCAGATCGAAGGCCAACTACAAAACCGACCGTGCAACCCAAGTCCATCACACCCTCTTATCTACATCACCTCCTTCCCTCAGAAGCCAACAATAGTGCAATAGTGAAGGCAAGCCCATCTTGCTAATGCCATGCACACAGAGGAATGGGAAGCTTTGCTAAAAGAGGCATAGATGTCTTGCCACTGTCACATTATATGGGATCAACCAGAGATCTCCATTACTGGGATCTTTTAGAAAGCACCTTTAATCCAGGTAAAGCTCATGCACAGCTTCTTTAAACATCTTCATAAGCAGACAAATAATGTAGCAAGAATTTGACAGTTTAACTGGAAAAGAAATAAGTATCTTCTCTCAAGGATGGGCAGAGCACTAGGAAATAAAAGCACGCCTGCCATTACAGCTATGAAAGTGGCTCTTACTTGGAGCTGTTTCAGCTATGCTGGTGGTAAAATTATTTGGACTGTGATTCGATGAGTCTTCTCTCAAATGCAGTTGTATAAAGGTAACTGGGAAGTGCAGCAGCCCCAACTTCAAAACCTCCAGCCACGAAGTTTTGATGACATGGGCCACCTAATGACATCCTAAGATCGAGATGATTCTTTAACCCCAGTTCTGCAACATGACCACATACAGCATAAAGTAGGAGTCAAAAAAATTAGAAACACTAACCTGCACTTTAAAATAACCACAGCACGTCTCTCTTAAAACCAGATTAAAACCCCTTTCCTTCAGGCAGAAATAATGAGACTGATACTCATCTTCCTAAAGATATTTCCTTAATAGTAACAACAACTAATGAGGCAGACACAAAACACAACACATATTAAGGCAAATAAACCAGAAAAAAAAAATCACAGCTAACTAGTAGTTCTTTCATCATCATCAATAGCAGATGCTTCAGAGGAGTGATGGGAATACCCCTTTTCCTGCCAACCCTACTCTTCCACAAAACACTGAAATTTTCAGCTCAAGGTGGATAGAGAAGATACCTGTTTTGCTTCATCTTAGATAATGCCTAGATCAAGACTCAAAGCATGGTGACTTTCATAGCATCCTCCTGTACACATACACATGCTTTCAGGTACAGGTGCTAGGTGGGAATACCTGCACACAGACTTTAATCCCACACAGTGCAATATTATTCCTATGAACCTAAAGTATGCTTCAATTTCAATGAAGAAATCAATACAAGAACAGGGCATGAGCAGTATATTTCTCACACCATGTGTATGACATATCTAAGAAATAAGCATAAATGTTAGTGCTCACTGTTCCCTTCAGGGTACCAAATCTCCATCCCCAGGCAAACAAACAAAATACCCAAGACTGCATGAGGGTAGGACTGTGGCTAACAAAATCCCATAGGGTTATGTGCTACAAGCCCCGTAAGTTCAGGGACACGATAATTAAAAAGGAACTCACATCATTAGAGCAGCACATTTCTGTACCACTTCTTCCAGTTAGTAAGTATCAAAATAGGTAGTTCTTTTTAAAAACACAAATATCTACTTGCTTTCAAAAATCTGTGGTGGTAAGTCATAACTATCAAAAGTTGGAAAAGGATTCATGTATTGTACAAAAATCTGGAAGTGACCATTCAAAAGTAATCATTTCCCATTAAAGCACCTTGGCTCCAAAGGCAAGACAAAAAGAAGACACCAACTTTTCTCAGTGACACTGTTCTCTGCAAATAGAAAACTCACTTGAAAAAATACAAATATTCAGGAAAGCCAAGAGAATTACCAGAGGGTTTCCCTTGTTCTTACATTATTATTTCTGATACTATTAAAGAGAAATTTTGTGTCCAAGAAGGTTCCCCCAAAACAGACAGACTTTGTTTCCAAAGTACCAGATGTCATACTATTGGAAAATTTCGATTAAGGACTATTGAGATTTTAATCATGGTTTTGTCTTAAAATGTCACATATATCCCATTATTAATATTGTAGTGGAAACAGAAGAAATACATTGACTTTGACAAGAGAGAACAAGTGAGTCGCTCTCCTTTGCCCTCAAGGAGGAAAAATGGTATTATTTTCCCTGTGAGAATGCTCCAGGTATTATGGGTAAGAGAAAGAAATACTTAGTGCAAACAGTTTAATAAATCCCAGCAGAAACAAAGCATCTTATCATATACTTAGAAGTCTGCTAGGCTTAATGCCGACATTTGATGAATCGACAGAATAAAATGTTTTGCACCTCCTGTGCCTTCTACTGATGGCATAATGTCCTGGCTGGGACAAATGCTAGGTGACTATAACAGTTAAAATCAGCTCCCTTCAAGTGCTATTAGATTTGCATAGTATGAGGATCTAAAATATCCTGGAGTTCAGTTTATTTGAAGATAAACACACTAGCAAGATCTGAAACAAGAACAAAGCTTTTAAAACACCTTGATTACTTGTAAGTGAGCAAAAGAATACAGAAAGAGTAAAGAAATGGCTTAAGTCTGGGAAGAAGCAAAGCAAGTCATTTTACTGACTAGAGCCTAGCAGAGTCCCAACTCATTTCACCATGAGCTGATTTCATGACAGCAACCGATTACTCAAGAGACTTTGTGGGAGTTAATGCAAGTGATAAGCAAGCTCCCTTTACCTTAGGAGCTTTCCTTGATTTTACTAAAGGATAAAAGAAAAAAAAGAAAAAAAGAAAAAAACCCGCACATTTTTACACTGCTGCTCCTTCTCTCAAAAATACAAGAAAACTGGTAGAATGATATTGATCCCCTCTAACACACACTGAAAGCCATACAACAGCTTATTTCTGACTGCTTGAATTCAAAAAACCCCTTTATAGAATGATGACCTATTCTTAACATTTTTGATTGATAATTATTGACCCAGGTACACAGCTCCACAAGTATTGGACCAGAGGCTCTACCAGTCAAGGTAAATGTGTTCTCTATTAAAAAAAAAGGACAACAGATTATTTTCATCTTGGCAAGATATTAGTACCACTTCTCAAGTCACAGTGTCAGAAAATCAGAGCATAAAACCAAAGGTTAAATACAAACACTTTCTAAAAACATACTCAAGCAAAACCAAAGCCTTATTAACACAAAGGGTTTTGTTCTAAGACTTGAGGTTTTATATGCTGGAGCAAATGTTGATGATCAACACAACATGAATTTTGATTAAGTTGCAATAAAAAGTGAGAAAGTCACTTTTGGAAAAAAGAAAACGCAACAGCAAACTACAGCCAATAGTCTGACCCTTTATGTGTGAAGCAACAGCTCACCATATTGTTTGCATTTTAGAAGGCTGACATGTTAATGGCAGCACTGAAGTCTGCTGTGGAGGACAAGTCGTTCTTGACTCTGCACGATATTGACATCAAATTCCTGCCCGTTATATGAAAACGTGAATTAGAGCTACTGATGCTCTGTGTGCTGTGAAACATGCAAAGATCACCACGAAATACTATCAGAGGACTGAGGCTTTGTCTGTCAGTCACTTACTTGCTGATCCCAGCTTGTCAGCTGTCAGTCTTGGCTGTAAAAAACTGTCCATGAAAATGCATTATAACCTCCATTATCCTCGGTGTTTTAGAACATGATAATAAAATATGTATTAAGCCAGAACAGCAACAAAATCATGCCTGACTGCTCTTGTTGAATACAAACATGGGAGTAATCTCAAAAATCTAACTGGCTTGCCAACACTTGACTTCTTTATTATAATTTCCTACTACACAAAGGTAGCAATCTAAGCATATAATTTCTTAAAATTATTAGATAGCTTTTCTTCTTTCTGTATAATAAACCACATCTTTGCACTGAAGTCTAAACTTATTACCAAATACATTTTTCTGGTAAATTTGAAAGCAGTTCCACCTCTGCAGAATAACTTTTTACCATACATATATTAAATCCTTAATTGCTACAGTTGTTAATTGCAGTCCCCTGATTTTAAATATGCACAAGGCTCTTGGGTGAATTTGACAGGCTTGTGATTCAATCTTCTCACCATAGGTTGAAATAATGACACCAAAGGAAAGGTTTCATCACTTGGAGCTCAGCTGACATGGAAGGAACAAATCCAAAATTCCTTCAGTATTATAATCCATAACGTATCAGCTCTCCTTCTGCTTCTGACCATCTCAATCTATTCTCAAGGAATTTCTGTTTATTTTAAATGAGTGAAGGAAAAAAGCAACAATATGAAAGCAAAATATATGGAAACAACTCACGATAAAACAAACCCCAAACTAAATATGGCATTTTGTCAAACACATAAAATCTTACTAGGACTAGGCTCTAAAGAAAGAGCCAGTCTCACTGCCATCACAGTGAACTGAGAATTGTCATATAGCATCCACAGCACATATAATCATGTATGATGTCAGTTTGAGGGAGAAAGAGAGCTCTTCTCATGAGGAGATTAAGCTAAATGAATACAGGAATTAAGAAAAGGTTAAAGTGAAGCCCAAGCACTTTCGCTAGAGTACAATTCCTCTGCAAGCACTGTGTGAGTGCTGAGGAAGCAGGAGGGACAGCAGGGTGCTGTGCTGGGCTGCTGTCCCCAGAGCCAGGTGTGGGTACTGACCTGCCCCAGCATGTCCGGCGCGATGGGGAACGTGGGCCAGATGGCCGAGTACACCCCGAAGAACACCAGCCAGAGCAGCATGCTTCCCCAGACGGCCAGGTGACTGAACTGCCAAGGAACAGGGAGAGAAGCAGAGTCAACACACGGCACCTCCTCCATTCACCCAGCCCAGAAGTGTTGGCCTGTTCAGGTCTCTGTCGGCCTCACTCAGGCCTGTCTACTGCTCTTGATTTTGGGCCAATAGCACAGGTTGTTCAAACAGTATAAACCACTTCTCTTTAATCTGTGCCTCATAACAGGGCAGACAGATACTCTTCTCAGCCAATCTATCTTATTTGGAGCTCTGAAAACTCGTCAGATTTTCCTTGGAACCATGATTTCTTTCATCTACTTCCTGTATCCTGTCATGCACATGCCAGATTCAACACATAAATCAAGGGAGAAATTTTCAAAGGCTCAGGTTAAAGTTCACATGGACAAATACTCTATGGCAGTGTATACATACAAGCCATATACATCACTCACCTTCCATGGAGGAAGACTCAATGCTGAGTAATACAGTACCACAATCAACATCTACTGATCAACTTTGCTTTTTTTTGTTTTAAAGGTGTTCTAATTGATTTACAGATATGCAATGCAGTTTACATCTTTTACTGGTTCTTTAGTCCATAGACTCACTAAGACAAAATAAAAGTACCATTAAATGACCAAGAGCACATCCAGCACAAACTTCTCAGTTGCATTAGAAAAAGTAATTTTTCCTACACCCTGAAACTGTTTTTTCTGCTCAGGATGATTTAAGCTGTTTTACTTTTACACTGCAGTGGATGGAACCAGTAATTTCAGTTGTAACAGCAACTGAGCTCATTATTGGCTCCAGCTTTTTTGGATGCCAACAACTCCTGTGGCTGATGACTTTGGCTCCAATTCAGAGAAGTACCTGCATAAATCTTAATTACTAATTACATATGAGTTCAGGAACATGGGAATGAATTCACATACTGGGTGCTGGTGGACACAGCGTGTTTGTTCAGCTCTCGGCTTTATACTTCCTATTGGATGACTGTGTCTGTTGACTTTTTGAACAGTATGTCTGAGAACCAAAGAGGTGTCTGAGCATTGTGTTCTGCTCGCTGTGAGATAGGTACAAACTTCTGGAAGAAGGAGAAGACTGCTCAGAAAGGACAGCTTCCTCTAGTACAGGCAGTGAAACCAAACAAGCAAGGAGCCTGCAGCACCAGTGCAGACTGGCAGATAGCTGGGATCAACTAGAGGCTACCTTACAGTAAAAGCATTCATACAACAAAATGTCAGAGGCAATGGAAAGAACACTCCTCCAGGCACTCTCAGAAAGCTGGAATTTTGTTCAACCCTGAAAGTAGTTGGGCTAATAATAAGCAAGACATGGGATAGGCCTCTTCCTGGAGAGACACAGTGGGCAGGAATATTTGTTTTCAAACTTTGCTATTTATTCTGTTTCACCTAGGAGATCTGACCAGCAACTACTTCATTAAAAACAAACAAACAAACAAGAAACAAACCAACCAAAAAATCCAGCCCCAAACCCTGACATAACAAACGAAAACCTCCAAAATACCCACATACATGCTTGATTCAGTTTTAATGTGAAGAAAACTAAGAAACGGAAGGATTGTTTTTTTTAAAACACTTGGATGAGAAAAGTCCTTTCAGTCTACTTACTTTTCTGAAAACTAGGGACAATTCACATCAAGATTCTGACGAGAAGCCCTGCCCCACTGAGCAACTGTAGTGCTCAGCTTGCCAAAGACCAAATGCTGCAAGGCTGCTGCAAGAACTCATCTTTAAGAAAAGTCAGCCCCAGCGGCAGAACAGCACCATCACTGCTTTCTGAAAAGGACATGACACCTTTTCTTGAGCCACAGCCTTCTTCTCAGACAAGTGGACAGAAGGCTCAGGATAGCTTGGACTGGTGCTTCCCTAGCTCCTGGACTTCATGACTAAAACTAGTAAAAATAAAATCAAGCTGAGAAACTAATCTCAGACACAGCCTTATCTTGTAGGAAGTGTATTTATGCTAGTGAAATGACATCAAGTTTTTTTTGTGTCACTCAAGTTTTTCTTTCCATTCTGCTGCTAGGACAGGTTTCAAGTTTTGCAGCTCTTCACCCTTTCCAGCTGTGCAGACTTTGCTCTTTTTATGTTGTCTTTACCTTCTTCTTCATGGTTGTCCCAACCATCTCATTATCTCACACTTCTTCCTGCCCAGATTGCTTCTCTGCCTTTAAAAGTGCATCTGGGTTCTGGAAGGGCCCTCCTTGCCCTCCTTGAGAATGTTCCTTACACAGTCACCCCACCAACCTTTGCACTGCTGATTCTCCACTGATGTCTGCATATATCCATGGAGAATTCACGTGTAAAACCAGAAGTGAGCCCATCAGATGTGTTAAATGAATGACAGAAAACAAGAAATCAAGGTTCTTGCATAAAAACTAGACAGAGTGGGTGGCTTTTCCATGTGCCCTGCTTATCTGAAACAGTTCATGTAGTGTGGTAAAGCAGTGATGAAGAAAGCTCTGTGTGTTTAGGAAAATGCCTACTGCAGTGTTCAGACAGGCCACATATATAACGTGAAGCTACTCCACTTACATTGAGTGTGTGGATTTTATTAAGCATCATGTTACCACTTTTATCAAAGCCTTTCTTTCCACACTACCTACTGGATATACCAGGCTCCCAAACACTTTGACTGCGTTATTTGTTTAAAGCTTTGTGCTGAAACCATCGTGTTCTCCCAGGAGGCAGTGTCCCTATCACTCTCTAGAACAAATTGCCTGTAATCAATCCACTTGATGATGGAGAAGAGGCTTAACTCAGCATTGTAAATTTAATACTCTTTAAGTAACCTAAAGATTCTCTGTGTGTTGATTCACTCACAGCTGAAACTATAGCCAACATCAGATTCCAAGATGATGGGAGTCACTCTTCCAAGCAACGGGACAGGATTTAGAAGTGCATATAGAAAAATGTTGATTCTAAACACAGCTCTTCTGTGTCACAATAACAATAATTTCTCTATAAAATGGCAGTGTTAGAGAACTCCAATATCTACTAAACATTACGGAATCTTTTAAAAAGAAGTTTAGAAATGAGGAGATCATGATTATGCCCAAGTGACTGAAAAGACACCCATTACCTATCCAGGGAAGAGGAGAGAAGAGAAAGCATCAAACATTTCACAACAAAACAGGATCTAAACAAGCTCACATGCCTTCAATACAGACTTGGATATATGCTTTTCTAGTGCACGAGGGATTAATTTAAGGATTTTTGCATTTTAAAATGTTGATTCACAACAGAGATCTTATACATAAGCAACAGTAAAAAAACCTCAGAGTTTATTTTCAGATGAGAGAACAGAGCAACAAATATTAGCATCTCCCTAACAATTAAATAACCCATACAGATAGCATTTAGTCTTTAAAATTCAGAACAGATCATTGATCTTCACAATTCCTCTGGGAGGAATGAAATAAAACATTTTACAACTAACAGAAGCAATGAGGTTACAAGATCTAAGCCAAACTCTCCAAGAAACTGGTAAAATAAGATGTGTCCTCAAAACATCTTAGTCTTGAGGGAAGAGTTTCTTTGTACATCATGAAAACTGGATTCCCATAAAGTATCTTACTGGTGTGGAGAAAAAGGGACTCCATCAGAATTTAAAAATCAGTGTTTCAGATGGACTAGGAGAAAGAAGGGGAGAAAGGTGTTGAAGGTTCATCAACAGAGGAGCCCTCCCCTGCCTGTCCCCCACACACTTCGGAGCTCCCTGCCCTGCTGGATTCTGTCATCTACCAGTAACAGAGCACTTGCTCATTGCAAGTAAATAACTCAAATCAAAAAACCAACATGACTATTTAACTAACATCTTTATTACACTAAGTTTGCAGAAACAAAAAGAAAACCAAAAATAAATAAACAAAAAAACCCCCTCAAACCCCTCAACTCAACCTATGTGAAGTCATCACTAGTTCTTTTACCTGGTTCAAAGATGTTTTCAAAGCCCAGTAGTTTATCTGTGGGCAGACACCTTTCATTCCCTATTGCATTAATTTTGAAGGAGCTACATAGTACAAAAGATAAATTTCTTGATGTATTTTCTTAAGGAATTACAGTAGTATGATGATTTCATGCAAAATTTTTTCATTTTTAAGTAGAGATGTTGACAATACACTTTTAGTGTACTCTTCCCACTTCTGTGAGACTTTCCTTTTTCATCACAGATATCGTGTGATCTATGAGTTCATTCCTTTCACATTCTGTACTTAGGGAGCTTAGCAGTCTATCCTTACATGAAAGATCAAATTACAACTCTGAAGTCTCAAATGATTTTTTTAGTACTTCTTATCTGTATTAATACTCATTAGGGAGGAAGTTGTGCTAATAAAATAAAAGATAGTGGAAAGTACTTACTCTAGTCCATGCAGTTGTTTCCAAGCCGGCTTTCAGACAAACAGTGACTACAACATACTGCAAGGAAAAAAAAAGAAAGGAGACAACTTCATTACTAACACTTTCAAATTCCAAGGTGTTCATGGCCCAATCTCCCCTTTACACCTAAAAAGCTACTACCATTTAGGTATCAACCCAGAAATATGACAGGGGATGAGGGAAAGACAGAGCAGAAGCTATTTTTGGTGCATGTCTGGGAAAAAAAATTAAAAGGAACAGGGAAAACCATGTACATAGCATCAGATTGATTTTCTTTTACTCACACACTTTCTTCAGGTTTACGCCATTTTCTCATGGTAAAAAAAAAAGGCTGGAAAGAAATTCTACCATTCAAAAATCATTAGGATACACAAACTTACAGTGTAAACTATGTTTCCAACAAATAAATAGTCAACTCCCTGTCCATTTGTGAATACTGCATCTGAAAGAAGAAGATAAAGAAAATCACATTTGTTATTGGATTATCAACAGAATATACAAAAGAACAAGGAGAATTTCAGGAGAAAATAACTGGTCCCAACCTTTCCTTGTTGAACATCTAAAAGTACTCTTAGAGGCTGTGAGGTAATGGTAATGCAGAAGTTGTGCTCAGCCAGAGCACATATCCATAATCCTGGTTGCCAGAAGCTGGCCTAGCAAAAGGGGCAGCATTCACCAGATCCTAACATGTAATTTGCCTGTAAGAGCTGAGGTATATCAGTGTCACTTTTTCTGTTTCCATCTGTCCTGTGCTATCTATGGTCACTTCTAGCAAAACTTTTTATTTGTGTGCCTGTGATGAAAAAGCAGTAAAACACTAGCTGATTCATGGTGAAAGAGAGCTGAATTAAGAAGAGCAGTGAAAGCTTCATCTGTAAAGGACACATATAAACATCTACAACATCTCACTGGAGATATTACTCAGTTCAGTAACTGAGCAGTATGCAGTCTCCACCCACCCCTTCTCTATCAAGTGGGCACAAGGGTAAGTACATACATGTTAATCTATCATTTGAAAGTGCCAACCTTGGCAATACTTCAAATGTCATTTAGTCTTTTTTAGCCCTTGCCGAATCAAACTGGAACACCATGAAAACACAGTCAACCACCACCTAAATGCCTACTGAATTTGTAATCACAGGAGTTTCCAAGCATTACTCAAGCATGATAACTATTGCTATTTTCACATGTTTTAAGACAACTGCTGGGGAAATACATGAACACCAGGGACAAAAAGGCTTAAGATAAAACCTTGGACTCATTCCTAAACACAAACTGCCTAGCACAGTGAGCTTCTACCATGACAATAACATTTTGTTAGATTGATTTCCAAAACTGGATCTGACATTCTTAAACAAAGGTTGTGTACTCCAGGATCAGTAAATTTTTAAGCCTATAAAGAAGAGTTCCTGACATCCTGACCTCTGTGGTGAAGACCCTGCTCAGCTTACATGTAAAAAACCCCTATATATTTAGTCAGTACAGTTAACCCAAGCTGCTTGTTTTGTTTTTCTTCTACCATGGCTGCACATGGCTTTGTCCAGAGAACTGATAGGCTCTGAATATTTTCCAGAAGTTGCTAGTTCTGTATCCTAGCTTTCTTTTCAATATTAACCACTAAGAAACAGCAGCAGATAGACTAGTGACTAACACTGCAACTGGAGCTAAAGTCTGAGACAGCTGGGTTAGGAACTGGCAAGGTTTCTAGCCACTGGCATCTCCCTCAGCCCAGCTCCTCTCCAGTGGCTTCAGGCATTTACCACATCAGTCACAGAGAAACACCAAGATTTAACAGTGACCCCGCCCTTTCCTCTGGTGTCAATGAAAAAGGTGAGGGACGCTAGGGAATTAAGTCTCCTGTGCCCAATGAACCCTGCTGGTGCCAAAAGGCTCAGTTTATTAAGAAAAAGGCATGCCCAAACACATATTAGTTTTGATAGAATAAGCTGACATGACACAGCCATGCTCTAGTGTAACATCACAGTGAACATTTAAGTAATTGAGTAATTTTTCCTGTACATCTCAACTTTTTAAAAATTATGCATTTTAATGCAGTAAGCTAATGTCTTTATTTTTCAGTGTTTCCATGACCTTCCATTCTGGGAGGCTACACGGTCCTGAAAGGAATGATATTTGTGCTAATGAGAACAGCAGGATGCACAGTGAACATTCATTTCTGGAGCTATACAAGTGCCCATTCATGTACTTCACATTCTAAGGAACTTGAGAGGTTAAAATCCATCCCAGTGTGAATGGCACATTTTGTCTCTGGCACCAAAATCCTTCTTGCACTTGGAAATGCAAAGAAACTTGAAAATTCAATATTCATTCCACTCTGAAAAACAAACTACGCAACCTATTCAAAGGAACTCAGAAAGTTACCCTTTGAGCTGGTATTTCAGTCTTATAATTCTAATCATTGAAATGGAAAGCACAATTATCTATTTAGGAACTAGAAGAACATTTATGGAAGACTATGTAATTTTAACTATAAACACTAGAGCTATCAACCTAAAATTTCTGAAGTTGAATTTTTAAAAGAGCTATTCAAGATTAATGTTTGTCATAAAAACAGTATAACAGAACTCCTCAAATCAAAACAACAACCAACCAACCATAAAAGCCCCTCTCCCAGGAAATGGAACCTTCCTTTAGCCCATGTACAGAGAAAAGGGAAGTCCCTTTCTTATATGGTCCATCAGCCAGCGTGTGAAATTCCCACTGACATTTTAATCAGCCAAGCAGAGAAACATGAACCTAACCCCCACAAGTATCTTTACCATCACGCCTCTGACATGAGCATTCATTTTTCCTCCCTTTTCATTTCTTTCACCTCCTCCCCTGTTAATCTATTCTGGAGCCGAGAAGGTTTTCTTAAAATGAGTGTTTTCCAGGAAAGAGTTTCACTTGTGAAAAATTTACGATTTTAGATAAATATTCTCTTTACCACCCCTAAATTCCTTACCTGATCTAACCCTTTTTCTTACTACAATCAAAGAACAGATTTCCCATGGTTTTTCCCACACACACAACTATATTATAAAGCAAGGTAGGAACCTTATGGAATTTACTTAAATACCATGTAGTCGCATTACCCTAAAAAGCACGACTTAATAACCCTAATTCGTACACCAAAGAGTCTCATTTCCCCAATATATTCCCAATATATCTAACTCTTGATCCAGTTTGCTTCCATTCCAGCCAATTATTTTTCACAGTATGGTGTTACGGAATAGGAGAGTTCCAACAAGATATAAAGCAAACAATTGTAAGGCAGCTGCTGTAAGAACATTATTCAATAAAATGCTGAGATGTCAATATACAGTCAAAAAAAACCCCACAGCATTTTGTGAAACATCATTGAGTATTTGGGTAAGACGTTTTAGCAAAGCAGTAGTTTCATTTTTCACCTATTAAAGTCACTGTATGACCAATAATCATGTTAAATTAGAATAATTTCTGAAAGCCACTAGACAACTCGCCAAGTTCAGCAGCTAAAGGCTCTTGCACTGTCTGGCAGCATTATTTCTTGGGGCTTGTCACGACCCCCCGTTCTGCAAACACACTGGGTCTGTGAGGCTGAACATCAGTTACTGATGTAAGAAATAAAGAAGCCCTTACCATGCTCCAGCACTTTCAGTGGAAACCAGAAAAGAATGATGGAATGGATAAGGGCATTGATGCAGTGACCCCAGAAAACCTGAGGGAAAACAAACCAAGTCATCAGTAAAGTCCAAATCTCTTGACCTCTCTCTAGCTCCTGACAAACACTTCATTGTGTAGCTTAGAGTCAGAAAATGTTTGTCCTGAAGTGAAATACCTAAACTTCTGCAGGATCTATTTCCTCCTACAATTTCTGCTCTTTCACAAGAAAACACTGGCCCAGTTCAATCATTTTATTCTACCAACTTAAAACACAATAGGCAAGCAAGCTTGAATGTAAGATCTTTATGGAAATAAGGCAGACAGATGGAGTCAACTTTGTTTAATTACCTCAAAGAATCATTTTAAAAGAGTGATTCAGTATTATGAAATGTTTTATTTTCTTTCAATGGACAAATACTTTGTGCCTCACAGTTTTTAACTTGCAGATAATGCTATTTTGCACAAACCAGAGCTTTATGTACTTTACAATTTCTTCTCCAAACAAAGCAATCGTACAGTTTCCTTGATTCAGAAGTACATTTAGATGTGCTTGTTACAGAAAAGACAGAATTTCAAATGCTGGCATATTCCAGCATCTAAATAGCAAAATGCAGTATAATGTGTTCCTCAAAACTCAGAAGTCAAAATAAACCAATTCAAATTATATTTTCCAAAAGAACTACTGGAACAGAGCTATACTAACTATGAAAAAGCACTCTAGAAGAGAGTGTTTTAACAACACATATGTTAAATAAAACCCAGGCAATATAATCATTACTTATCAGTACCTGTGAATTGAAAAATCATACTTGGATATGAATCTAACTTTGAATCAAACTTTATGGATATTTCAGGACCAGTTTCAAGTGAAGTCACAGCAGAAAATCCTTATTTATAAACAAGGATGTTTTTTATTTAAATAAAAAATAATCCCTTGGAAAGAACAGGGAGGTTGAACAATCACTCTCAGTGGCTAGCATAAGGCAGAAGTAACAGTGAAAAATAAGTTATTTTCTGACAAGAAAAATCTGGAATATAAGAATGCTTATGTTTGTTCTTAAAGTAACAGGGTTTCCCTTACCCTTGTGTTGAAACCATCTGCATTCTGAGTGATTTTGTATAGCTGTGGAAATCTAAGCATGCTATCTTGAGTACACGATCGTTCAAAAATTCCCAGAGTGAAGGGCGGCAGTGCTGTGAAAATCTGCAAGGAAAGCAAATACTAATTGAAAGCAGCTCTTAGTTTTTAGTGTATCTCATATAATGTTTTCTTATCTAGACAACAGCAAAATTACCACAGACTTCAGTGAAGACTTACTACTACCTAGCAGATTATCTGACATCATTTTCAGTGGTCCAAGTAAGTCCAAACATTAATTTCACCAAATTGTAACTCTCAAATACTGACTTAGGAAAAGAGAAACATGAAAGAAAATTCATATTATTAACCAATAAGCTTAAACCCAAGAAGTTAAGCATTATTAGTTTCTGATGTACCAGCTAATCCAGTGAGGGTCAAATACGTCTGACCACAAAGGCAAGATAACATGCATTTTTACAAAATAGCCTGGTGGGAATAGGTTCCAAAATAGCTGCAGTTGTAGCCATAATCAGATATGCAACATGCTTAACCAATGCTAAGTTTACAGACAGACTAAATGTGGGAATCACATTAAAAAAA
>VYZT01039234.1:3355-15726 GCA_013400735.1 Pomatostomus ruficeps
TGCACCTTTTCCTATTACTGTCCAAAGTGACTGGTAGAATATTTTGGGTAAGAACAAATCCTATAGAGTTGGTCCTATCTTTTCCCTTGGGTAGCCCTCACCTTATCTTCTTTATGACACTGAAACACTTGGAGATCTCTGCAGCTGGAAAAAAGGACATGGTTTGTTATACTCTGTGTATCAAAAATGGCATTTGAACACAACAGGGCAAACGAAACCAATAAAACCACGTGTTGTATTCAGCAGCAACATACAACCACTTCCACTTCTGCATTTTAGGAAAGTGCATATTAAGTTTTATTTTAAACTCTCATAGTTCCCCTATTTGCTCCAACCAAAGAGAAGTCATATTTTATCCTGAGAGTTTATATGTACATAAATAAAAAATTTTGAAGGGCATGCATGTATTCTTGGGTGTATGGCACTCCAGGTATATTTTTGAGTCAAGTCCAGTGTTCCCTGGAAGCAGCTAGTTTCATAAGCTCTGTCAGACCCACTGGGACTGATTATTGTCCAAGTATTTTAATCAAAACTTGAACTGAAGGGGGAGGGCAATGGGAAAGTTTATTCTGGCATCAGGATTCTCCACAGGATAATAAAGGTAAGAGATCAAGGAAATGAGTAATGTATATTTAAAACGGCTAACAAAGTGGAAGAGACTCTGTACCATGAATGCAGCCATATCAAACACTGAAGTAAAAAGCATTGTATTGAACACTTATAATGTTAAAAGTTAATAAAGCTTTTTACAAAGGATTTTATTATTTCTTCTTTGTAGCTGCAGAAATTCAGGTAGCAAGAAGGGATGCAACTTGTTCAATGTCACCAATAAGCCAATTTTATAGCAAAAAAAAAAAAATAAACATGAATCACCTAAATTCCTTGCCAGAGCCTCATTATCCCAGAAATGCACAAGCTACTAGCATATAACATATTTCAGTTTAGAGTCTTGATAGGATTGTTTAGAAAATTAACTTTAGAAGAGGCAGATCAAACTATATTCATACTCATAACACAAACACACACAGTAAGAGGGTGGATTTCAGGTACTGTTTTTCCCTTTGTATACACAGCTTGTAAGCATGAATCATGCTATCTGATGATCAGGGTAAGTGATTTCCACTGTTAAGACTGCCTACATTTTGATCCCTTGATAACAAGTCTCTGAATTATTAGGCAGAATTGCCTCATTCTAGCAAGTTCACTTCTTTTAAATCAGCACTATCAAGGACAACATTACCAGCACTTGTTGTTTGCTGTTCATTTTTCTTCAGGTCTACCCCCATGCACAATTTTAAAAAGGGCAACATGTGGGAAGGTTGTTATTTTCTCTCCTCTAGTCCCAGATATGCTAGAAAATTATCAAGTTTGATAATTTCCTTACTCATTAACTTAGTAGTATATTTACTGAAAGGCAAATCCTTTGGATGCAATTCAAAATTTAAAAAAAGGCCTATGAACTCACCCATTAACTTCCCCTTCCTCCCCACAACAGATATTATTTTCCTGCTCACACTTCCTGACACCCGTACACTTCTTGCAGCACCCTCTGAGCCATAAATGGAGCACAACAATCACACCTACGGCAGCCCCTTTGAGTGGATTCCTTTCCATGGGCTGTTTTCACAACAGGAGCAGCTGCAGGAGACGGGAAGCTGGGCATGCCAAAAGCCAGAAGGGGTTGGTATTTCCGGGAGTGGGGAAGGTGAAAGACCACCCAGGGAAAGGAGGGAGACCTGCAGATCCTGGGAATGGTCCATGGCAACTATGCCTTGGGCACCACTGGGCTTGCCCTGCTGCTGCTTCAGCTTCCTCTGCTCTGAACCACACATTTGTCTGTGTAAATGCTCTGGCACTGGGAATTCACCTCTCAATTATATTGCCACCTAAAGTGCTAGAAATTTTTACAATAAACATTTTTACATTATCCTACCCCATCTTTAAGCAAATTTCATAGCAGAGCCTAAGGAACTGTGTGTCTGTAACAAGGAATTGGGCAGCAGCAACTTCTCCTGACCCTTAAATTTTGGTTCAGTTTGGTCTTTGACCTTCAAATATCTGCTAGTAGCTTCTAAAGTCCCCAATCTGACATGAATACGCAAACTAGGAAGTCAACAAAACAATTCCCAGTATGGTATGAAACACAGAGCTGCACATGCAATCCCAAAGACATTGGGCAACACCTCAGTTCAATGGGCTGCTTAGGCTCATGCTCCACTTTAAGTGATGGGTAGACCTTGTAAAGTTAAGTGTGATTTTCTGATCCCCCTAAACCTGCTAACAGAAGCCAGCATGCACGAAATGCTGCTGAGACATGATGGAAAGAACTGCTGCTGCCAAGGTGAAGGATCAACGTGGTGGTTTACCTTTGAGTGTGACCCAGTACTGCTTCCACTTCCGTCGTGTGACCAGCTCCAGCTTCTTCTCCTTCTGGAGGGTCACCAAGGGTTTGAAGAACAGCCACCCTGCCTTGCGCACCACTCCTTGCTCTTTCTCATACAACAAATCCAGCTGCTCCAAGGAGCTAAGGGACTCGCCACTGGAGTCTTCTGTTTCTGACGAGGTCTCTGTATTCTCCAAATTCATCCTGCTCATCTCCAGCTCTCGCATGAAGTTCTCATAAATGTTCTGCCTCAAGGCATCACTGCTGACTGCGTTGGTGGACTCACTTCTCTGGGACAGGACATGGCTGGAGCCAGGTGACCACAGGAACGTGGAGAGCTGTGATGGTGCCAGTGTGTCCGTAGTGAAGTTGTCTGTTCTGCTGTCAAAGTATTCACTCCCATCTTTACACTTTGGCTCCTGTGCATAAAAAGAATTTATCTGTGATCAGTCACCAGAGCTATGCTCAAAAGACACACCTCATTTGCCAATTAAATTTGTTTCATGTTTAGCCACTTCCAGTTCCTTCATCTTTTCACCATTACATCATAGCCTTTTACTCGGTCACTGACACTACCACCGCTACCATTCAGTTTTTTCAGCAGAACTCCATTAAACCCTAACCACAAAGTCTGAGCACTTCAGTAATTCTGGCACCTTTGAGTAATCTCAAATTTCACTAGAAATTACTAGCTGAAACCTGAGGTACTCCAGGAGACAACTACATCCTCCATCTGAAACCCAGGCACCGTGGCTTACATCTGTCTGAGTACAAGCAGGAACAGTGTCAAAACAAGTTTTTTTATTATTATAGGGTTTTCGATACTTTGGTACTATCACATTTGTGTAAGGTGGCTAGGTTTAGCTTCAGCACAACAGGGTGGATTTTAACCTCCACTTTCTACTTGTCATACAAAGTGTGCTTAATCAACAAAAAAAAGGTCAAAAGTTGAGAATATTTTAAGCTTGTTAGTATTGATCAATTGACTAAAGGCTAATTTAAAAGAATATGTGATTTAAAAAAAGAACTACATGCTTGCTGATTGGCATAAATCCAGTCTCCAGACTGCAGAGCTGTGTATTTTCTGAGCTGCTGGGAACACCCCAAGAGCTTGATAATCCCTGCTGGGAACACCCCAAGAGTTTGATAATCCCATCAAGCACTGACAGGCCTTTCTTCTAATTGCACTGTGCAACTTCATCCCTTGGACTGAAAGTGCTGGCCAATTTTAGTTGAAATAGTCAGGCCTGATGGTATGATTTCAACTTTGCCTTTGATACGGATGCTAGAGTAGGCCCATTGCTTGCCACTGCTTGTCAACATGGGACTCTGTTGGCAGACTGGACCTTTTCTCTCTTAAGCCTTTCCAAGTAATGTGCTGACTGGTCCCAACTCTCCCAGGCTCCAGGGATGGACAGGGATTTTCCAACTACCCAGGACAGAGCTCCTTGGACTAACTCCACTGTTGAGAACCACACCATCCATCCTAAGAAGCCTTTTACTGTCTTCCGAACTCAAGTGTTGCCAATGCTATTTAAAGGCAACCAAGATTTAAGAACATAAAACACAAAAGACACGTTGTCTTTTGCAGTAGAAGTATGAGGGAAGAAAAAAGAAGATATTGCAATAAACGATTCGAGAAGTGAAGCTATTACCATCAGTAATAATAAAGCCATTATACTTTCAAGTTTAGACTGCCTCTCTAAAAGCATTTATTTTCTCACAGACTACTGTACTAAGAACAAAGTAAATAAACATTGGTCTCCTGTGAGCTGTTCCCACCAGCAGCTTTGAAAATAACTACTTTTTTGTTTCTCTGCTTCTTACTTGATGCACTTTTAAAGTGCAGTGGAAAAGCTGTGCTGCATTTTGATAGCATCAGGACCTCTGGTGTGCGGCCAAGACTGGGATTATACACTCTCCCAGGCAATGCCAGACAAACCACTTTTCTAGCAGCAGGACACTGTTGGCTGTGGCCTCACAAAAGCCAGTTTGAACTGAAACCCACATTCTCTTATAGCACACTGAACTTCGAGTCTGGCTTTTCAGATCACTGTCTTGTGAATCAATTCTCCTGGTAAAGGAGCACCTTCCTCAAATCTTGTTGCAGAGTGTTAATCAGTGTTGCCCAAGAGCAACTCCCTAGACATCAAGAGTTTCGCTGTTTTTTATACGGTAAAGGGAGGAAGATTGGCACATGGGGTGGCAAATCAGGATATAATCCCACATGTAATGTATTTATTCCACAAAGCAAATGTAGAACATGGATCATACAACTACACTGGTGTTCTGCATTTCAGGGGGAAACTGAAGCTTTCTCCACCCTTGTTTTAATTACTGCCACTGTACTTGTGTGCCAAAATCCAGCATTTTAATTGTTTGACTATTCTCCAGGAACTGCTAGTATCGCCTAGAAAACATGAGTATACAGCTTATTAAGAATATGTATTTCTTTCAGTCCCAAAGCACTAGTAAGAGACACAACATAAGGCATATACACAAAAGGAATCTGTTGTGAAGACCCACCACTGGAACAACAAACATTAATGAAAAGGGTGTGATGCAACATGTCAATGGCCAGCCACTACACAAATCCTACGTTTTCTCCTCACACACAGAAAGGATATGAATGAGGAAGTACCAGAGAAGAGAAAATGGATAAAGAATCCAAAATGAATATATGCACTTCACCAGAACAACATCATTTGTATTTTTCTTTTCTTAAAGAACAGAATTGGCATAGTCAGGCAGGCAGTCTCTCTGTTGGTCCTCGAGGAGGCTGTCATTGTAGCAGTATCTGCCACCACTGAAAAGGTTTGACCTAAGTTGCTGCTCTAGGTGGTTTCCCTGCCAGGTGACTTTCTGCTGGTTTTTGCTCTGTTGAATCTAGTGATGATAGAAAACTACCACTGTTTTTGCTCAGCTGCATTCAAGGAGATCGCTCTTTGTTTGAGATATGCTCTGGAACAGTTATAGATAATGCAAAAGATAAAGTGACTAAGATACCAATTAGACAAAGTGACGCATGTAATAATTAGCTGTAAAGAACAGCACAGGAAAAAAATGCAGCCTGCTACATTCATTAGAACCCAAGATAAAAGGAGAATCTCATACCAGTTTTCAAGTAAAATAAAGAGGTTGACTCAATGTACTTTTAAATTCTCTTTACACCCCACTTCAGGGTTCTGGCTTATAAAGTCATATAATTTCAGATATGATTTCTGTAGTGAGGCTATTTTACTTAATTGAAGAACCTTCTTTCAGTAGCTGTTTCTGGTGTCTGGATTTTCATTTTACAGAGAATTTGCTATTTTTCTCCATTTTAAAGAGTTACACAGAGTTTACACCACCACCTTTAGCAGTATCTGGCTGTGCAGTAAGTCTGTCTAAATTGTCTCACATACATCACACATACCTTTCAGCTCACACACAGTGTATTGTGATAGAGCATCACCCCAATACCATTTCAGATTAAACTAAATGAAGATGTGTGCTGTAGTAGAGTACCAGTGATGCATTGAGTGAACACTTTAGGACACCCTCATGCAAGGAAAGCTGAGTCATGGAACAGGATGACTGCAAGTCTTGATGCAAGTTCTTTATTAGAAAGGTATACATCGGATCAAGTTGGACACAAGGAAACATCCAAGTAACTGGAGAGAGCACAGCCAAGGACTCCTCTGGAATATCCCATATGCAAATCTGTTTGTGGATGATTTAAAACAGATGTGGAGGAAGGGTGCCAGAATGAAAAGGAAATAGACTTCTAGTCTTAACAGAGGAGACCAAGGGGAGTTTGTATAGCCCCACAAATGCAGACCAAGAAAAGATACCACTTCTCCCTTTAAATAAATCATAACAGATTTTAAAATAGGAAAGAATAACTAATGTAGCAGGCAATGCCTGGGACTACATTTAGTCTGCCAATTAGTGAGCATTGAATAAGAGAGTCTGGAAAGTGCCTTCAAGATGGAGAAAAGCCTACCTTTGTTTAAGCTGCAATTTCTTCACAAAGGGGATTAAGCTGCACTGCCTTTCTAGGGTCAGGGGTCTGGCCTCAATATCCCAAGCCTGTGTCTCCTAGACCTATGTTCCCATGATGCAGGGCCTTGGCTGATTTGTTTCCACTGGGGCACCTGGAGGGACTACCCAGCCACCAGCACCACTCAGGCCCATTTACAGGGAAATATTCCAGCTTTCACCTACATTCAGCCTAAGTGACTCACAGTCAGTTATTACTAATGTACCGAGGAGGGGACGTGCTGTTCAGAGCAAAGCACAGATGAAGTCACACAAACAGGGACCAATCATCTGACAGACCAGAACCATGCATGACACTGCTGTGTTTTTAAGCTAAAAGGACCTGATAAGAGTATAAGCATTACCAAACTACAACACAGCAACCCCTAGAAGAGATGGGAGGTTACCCAAAGTGTGAAAGATGGAAAGGAACCAATCAAGCCAGACAAGGAACTGCAAAACTATAAAGCATTCACTACCTCCCTTGTACCCTTCCTGTCGCTGGATACTTGTCTGATTAAAATCAATGACTAACCATTTCCTATGCCTTTTTCTAAGAAACCACCATTTTTGGAGCTAGGGCTGTTTTCCTTCTACCAGAATCTGATTCATGCTTGATGCAATCTCACCAGCCAAATTTCCTTGCTATGTCTGAAGTCAGTTCACTGCACAGTGAATTCAAAACAGCTATGAATCGCGCACCACAAATGCCATTCTGAAAATGTCATAACTAAGTAATACATAGTAAAGATCTGGGATGCAGGAATCGTATGTAAAGCCTGGCAGTAAAATCCAGACCAGCTATAGATGTTGAAAGCAGTGAAGAATCCTGGAACATAGCACTGAGGCTCTTCAGTGATTCCAGGGTTTTTTGCCCTCTCTTTCACAGCTGAGTAAGAAGGTGAAAAGACAGCATCTGATAAAGCACATGAGCATCAACTCACAAAAGAAGTGATCCAAATAAACAGCTTCCATTTTAATTTCCCAGTTCTGCAGGCCCCAACTAGGACACACATCAGCAAACCTTACACTGACCTCATTTCTGAGCCTAAAGGTCGGTCAGAGTTTTACACTGCAACAACAGATGCACATGGTTAAGCACAATACCTGTCTGAATTTCCAGCACAGGAGACAACATTTGCTCTACATGCCACATAAAGCATGTGCTATGATCTACTGCTTAGCTGCTGCCTTATTTGCAGAAGTGGGTGTTCTATTCACTCTGCTAACTTCTGAAGTGGCCAGCACATTAATGTTGCTGAAAGGGAGCAGCCTTCGTTTAGGGAAGAACAGTGACTGTTCCTGTATGAGAAACACCAGAGAAGATTCAGGGAAAAAAAAAAGGAATAAAAAGAAGGAAAAAAAAAATCCAAACCAAATCCAAAAATGATCTCATCTCAGCTTGCAAACACACACAGATACCACGCACAGTCTTGTATTTAAAGAGTCGGTTCTGGGGCCTGCAGTCAGAGATGAGAATTTCATTCCTGACCACAGACATCCTAAATTCCTATTAATGGGATTAGTCTTAAATTCTTCTAAAGGAACATCCTTTCCCTCCCTCTTGCTCTCTCCTCCCATCTCCTTCTTCACACCACCATGTCCCAGCGAGCCAGATGGCAACTCAACCTTTTCCATCTGGGGAACTAAGCTGAACATAGGAAGGAGGAGGTTGCTCCATGTAATGCCTTCAGAGAAGGTGGAGGCAGAACCAGCACCTCTGGTCAATATGACTGCTTGCCCTGCTAGACACGGACCAACAGCAAAAAGTGAGTGGTAAAGCCAATAAAACAGACAGGGAACATCTGCAAAGATATTTATAATGTCTTCCTTGTACTGCTCCTTCCACACTCTTCAGATAATGTATGCTAATTCATAGCATGTGTGTATATATATATATAGGTTGTATTTTCATATTTAAAATTAAAATAAGGTTTACAACCCAAGTCACTTTTTAAGTAATGCAACAATTTCAAAAGAAATTTCACAGAGGCATTAGGCTGCGAAGACTGAAGTTAACTCAGAAGGTGACAAAATGGGAAAATAGGAAGGGAAATTTGCACAAAATAATGTGTATATTTTTTTGCTGATGACATTTCAGACAGCACTGGGGAAGCAGTACTTTTCAGAATTTCACAAATTACTAAATGAGATAAGCAAGTAATTATCCTGCAAGAAAGACAAACATGATGCAATCACTATGCTTATAAGAGCATACTTGCTAAAAACCAAGTTTCAGACACTTAGGCTGGGCTTCGTACATACCTGCAGCTTCCTTTTCTTCCTTGAGAGACTTCCCGTCCAGTCACTGATGCGTCGCATTCGGTTCTTTAACGTATCCTTCTTGGATGCATCGTCACCGAGGGGCTTAGACTTCCTGCATGGGAGTGTGTAGGACATGTAATGTGCAGGGCTTCCCAGCTCCACCCTGGAGGGAACATCAATGTCTGAGGCAAACGAGACACGGTTGCTTAGGCTCCCAGGAGTGTCAATATATTCATCAGACAGCCTGATCCCAGGTGGAGGATTGCTTTCCAAATTTGTATCCTTATAGAGATCTCGGAGTGAGGAAAGAGATGAACTTTGGTTGAAGGACTTCTTGTTGTCGCTTGCTGGGAAACTAGCATGAATGCTTGTATCTGGAGTGCTCCTGGTCAAATAGGAACCATCCAGCTCATTGATATCTCCAGCATTTCCCCAGAGAGAATCATACCATGAAGACTCGGAGCTGAAGGAGCTTCCTTTACTAGACCGAAGCCTTGAATCGGTAGGTGACAGACGATGGCTTGAAGAACAGTCTGCACTGGAGTTCCTCCTGACATCAAGCAGGTTACTTGGCTTAGATTCCAAGGCAGGGGAATACCTCAGCAACTGCACTGGCCCACCAGACTCCTCGGTTGGTACCTTGCTGTTATTGCTGTTGTGGAACTCGACCCTCAAGCAACCATCCAGCTTCCCCAGAGTTTTAATGAGAACCTTCGGACTCCTCCTGTCCTCTGATGGGGATGTTGATGCAAGACTCTCATTCTTTCCATAGCAATTTAAAATACGGCCATTGCATTCTAGAGAGGTGGCATGATTACTTCCAGCTTGGAGGCCAATATAGTGGAAACCATTCTCCGGCAGAAACATTGCATTATTTCCTTGGCAGTAGTCCCCTGAGGCATTTGTCCTGTGTTTGGCATGGACGTTGCTTTTGGAGACCTTCATCACAGGGTCACCAAGTCTGGAGGAATAAGGCTGACTACTCTTGAAGTGTGAAAGGCAGCTTCTGGCAAGGGACCTTGATTTGTAGTTTGAGCCGCTGCTGGTTTGTCCCCATCCATGCATAGAGCAAGACTTTTCATCTTTCGCATGAATGCTGCGAATTTTCAGAGAGCAAGGCTTCTGCTTGGCACCAGCTGTAGTAGCAGCATGATTTTTTGATCCCTGAAGACTGTATTGGCTTTCTGAATTCCCCATTTTCCACTAAATTAAGAAGAGTTTCATTAGAAACAATGGCTAAAAGAGCAAAAAATAACAGGCCATTTTTACCCTCTACACAGGAAAACACCTATTTAAAAAATGATACAAAACAATTATTTCAATAAAAATCCATTAAATACCCATGTGCAACATTAAATTCATAGCTGAACTTATTTTAGGGGAAAGCTAGGAAAGCCTATTTTCTCTATGCCTCATTACCCCACTGTTATAAAGCTGGAATCTAACTCCATTGAAGTCATGTCAACACCTTCCGCCACCCACACCCTTGGCAACATCCTTTTCTTATAACTTACAAAATCTCTGGCTCCCAAGAACAATGGCATAATGAAAGGGAGACAGCAAGATAATCATAACTTAGATGTAAAGTGAACTGTACTTTCAGAGAAATCCCTTCTGCCAGCAGGCAAGCCCACTGCAGTTTCAGCTTGACTGATTTCTGTGCACCCAAATGTTGCCTCAATAAAATGTTCAGTAAACCCCAGCTAAGTGTTTAAATGGAGCTAATCTAGGAAAAAGGAAATAAAACCTATGCCAAAAATCAGACAAAAAATAACTTGGTTAACAAATAGCCTCATCTTCCACTACAGCACAAAACTGCATTATGTTCATTCAGCACAGCATAGTTCGATGGTTCACTTAGTAAAATGCTCTTCAGCTTTTCACAGTGTTTGCAGTGAATAGCACACACTGGAGTAGTTAAATTGCCCCACTGAGGTGACTGAAGACTTCAAACCTACATAAAGTGTGCCCCAAAGTAAAAAAAGAACATTCTGTTCTTTTTGTTAGTCCAAATTAATCTCCAGTGTTTGTAACATACAGAAACAACAACAAAATGCTTTTTCCATCAGCACGGTGCTTCTTTACACATCAGATCTCGGACTATCACCTGGAGGAGGATACACTGCTGCCTCATTAAAATTTTGTCAAAATAAACCACTGCAAAAGCACAATCTTTTCTTCTAGAGTTTGTACATTTTAACATCCGCACTTCCAGTCCTTAGCAATTTTAGGTTAAAAATATAGTATAAAAGAAAGAGCAAACCTGTAGCAACACTGTCAAACATGGGCACAGTTAGCAGTCATCATGTTCTGCATTGTCTTCTTGGCCAGCCACTCTTTGCCAAAACCAGCACGGAGTTGCATACAGTCTTCCTAGAAAACACCAAAAAGACAAAAAAACTGGTTTCAGTCAAATACAACTTACACTTTGCTCCAGCTGTATGTAAAATGAATTTTTTTTAAAAAAAACAACAAAAGTTACAAATTAAAAGAAGTCTGATGAAGAGGATTCCTGGACTTTAGACATACATTTTTATAAGCATACTTTAACAATTGACATTGAATTAGTAGAAGTAAGTCATTAAGTGTTTCGTTTTCTAATTTTGTCCTTCTCTCCTCTCACTGACAAGTTAGAACAAACTTTCATCCCTCTCCAGTTTTCCTTTCGGAAGACCAATTACAGTTCCAGTATTGTGCAGTGGTCCATTACAGTGTTCATTACGTTAGTTCCATTACGGCCCAGACAGTTCAGAGCAAGGTCCCACAGATTCTGTTTATCTTTCCCCATACCTGGATTCCAACTATGACCTTTGCAGTGAAAGGCCACCATTCACTCTAGCAGCCACCTAGTAACCTTCGTCTTTAGGTTTGTTCTGATTTTAAATTAATCTGCCCGTGAAACAAGAAAAAGGTTGCACCAAGCATTACACAGAGCCAGAGGTAACAAGACCCAAGCTCTTCCTAACCTTCTGAAAGTATTATCTCTTCACTTGACACACAACCACAACTCAAAGCAAAAGGACCAAATATGGATCTCAGCAGTTTAGGGATTGAAACACTCCATAGAAAAGAAGTAGCACAAGATCTTAGACTCAGTTTTGGAACATGTAGTTAAGTTAGAAATCAATCTTAATACACCACCACCAAAATTTTCCCTTTCTGTCTAAATTCCATGGCTACTGTGTTGCGGTGTGCTAATGGCCAGATTTCGGTTTTCCTCATGGCCAGGCTCTGCTATCTCCCCCCTCCCCCCTCGGTATCTGTTTCCCCCTCCCCCCTCCGGAGGGCTCTGTATTTTGCAATCCTATACAAAGCCCGCCAAATTCAAACACCTCACTCCTACCTCATAGGATGTGTGTACCCTCCCCTGCCGTTTCGTGTTGGTATATAAGTAACTGTAACACACGGTGCCAGCGCTTCCCTGGCACGATTCTGGTGCCCAAATAAACATCTGGGAAAGCCCCTCCATTTGTCCCTCCTTCCTCGGCGCGCCTGTATCATCAGTGGACTACGTGAACCCCTGCTGGAACTCTGCCAGCCCTCCTGCGCCTTTGAAGCAGCCGGCCAACCCCTGAAACCGTGAGCAGTCGCCCGGTGCCCCCACCGGAGGCATTGCGGCAGTACTGTTCATAATTTTCAATTAAATAGCTACTTGATTTGAACATGCTGGTGTTGGGGTCTGGGATAGTTTTTCCTTTTTTTT
>VYZT01039269.1:0-80875 GCA_013400735.1 Pomatostomus ruficeps
AAAGATTCCCTGCTTTATCCACAGAACGTAAAGGACAAACTGTACAACCTGAGTTCCTACCCTCCAGAGCAGGATCTGTGCAGCCAGCTCCCAGTTTAAAGTCCAGCAGAACTGAGTGCTTGTGGTTGGCATGATTTTTCCCTCTACCGAGGGAGCAACAGAACAGGATTGATGTTGTGGGTTTGGGGTTTTTTACACCAGGCTGTAAATTCTCTACCAGCTCTGTTCCCTCAGTGAGTTTGCCCAGCATCAGATAAGCAAAACTGACAGGGAAGGGAGGAGGGCAAAAGCTATTTACAATCACTCACAGAGATGTGGAAGCACACCCTGAGTGAGGCAAGGAAAGCACCCAGCAGGAGAGGACAGGTGAATCTTCCCTCAGCTATAAAGAAGCAACTCTTTCAACCCACAGTTCCCCTTTCATGATCTATTGCTATGAGGATTTCAGCAACCTGGTCTAGTGCTGGCATTCCTGCCCCTGGCAGGGGTGTTGGAAGTAGGTGATTTGTTAGGTCTCTTTCAGCCCAAACCATTCTATGATTTTGTAATTGTTTCTGCGCATAAAACCTAGCATGGAGTAAGCAGGTCTGTGGAACTTCCTCTTTGTGATGCTTTCCTTTCTGCTGTGTTCTGCACACCATCCAGTAAATTAAAGGTCTTAGGAGTTTAGCATTTTTATTTCTGTGTAGAGGTTTTTATAGCCTTGTCTTGACTTGTGTGTCTTCTTTCAGTAAAGCCATTGAAAATACAGGGGAAATCACGTTTCAAATGTTGCATGGAAAAATCTATTCTCAAGATACTAGGAGAAGTTTCTAGTTGTCTGCCAGTATATTTATGGAGTTCAGACAACAAGCAAGTGCCTGCATGGTTTTCCCAAGTGTAGCACAGTATTCCATCAGAGGCCTCCTTTAAATGCCATGATCTGTCCTAGATGTGCCACAGTTTCTAAACTGAAATATGTGCCTCAGTCTCGCCCACATTAATTCCATACTTCTCTCACATGATGTGATGATACGTGCAGAATGCACGATTTGTCCCTTCTCTGCCCTACTTAGTATGCAAAGACATCACTGAAATCAGTGCAAGACTTCAAGTGAGACCACTTTAAGAGCTAGCGTATATTGAAAATGGTGCCTGATGAGGAGCATGTTTCTGAAGAACATTTCAAAGCCAAATGTGAAATGTACAGAAAACTCTCACAGAAAAGTTTTTTCTTTCAATGGAGACAAAAATTTAATTTTGACAGTCTTCTGTGTGCAAGAAATGTTTTGTCCTCATACTTCTGTACCAAAGAGAGATTATTTACTAAGAAGAGAGGTAAAGGTAACTACGTCACATTTCTTTGTGGACCCTACAGAGAAACTGGCAGAAAATTAAGCTGAATCAAGTTGCTCATGTAGAGTTCCTAGAGGGGATCCTATGTTAAACCGTAGCTTAATTCTGTCTTGCCTCATAAGTCATACAAATGCTGCTCTGAGTTATGTAGGTCATCTCATACTCTGTAAATTTCCCTGAACTGCTATAGAAACCAAGACCACGGAGTGAGAGGGATTGTAGTCCCAGTTACACCACACAAAGGGGCCAGCAGGGCACAGTCATACTGCCCTGGAGGAAGGCTGGGCGGAAGGATTGCTCTGGGCTCAGTGTCAGTCTTGCCTGAGATGAAGGCAAAAACTTTCATGAATTTTTGCTTCCTATGGCAAATGTGAGAGAAATGCCTTCTGAATGGTCTTTGGTGACGTCTTGCATTTGAGGTGCTATCTTGCTTCAAGAACAAAAGGTTTAAATACACATAGAAGGAAATTTTTGAGGAGAAAAAAAAACCTTAGCTTTTTCTTCAACTACCCCTCTGCATTGGTAGAATGCATTTAAGGACAACAAAGCAAGAAGAAACACATCCCATACACCATCTGAATATATACACTGCTCACTGCAGGAGTCTTGTTAGTTTATTTCTTTTTTTTTTTTTTCTTCTGAAAGTCACAGGAGAATAGTTTGGTTCCATTTACTGGTTTCAGGAGGGAGGATAGGAAATCCCCACAGGAATACAGAAACAAGATGCCATCAAGGTGTTTGACTCATTCACAGACGAAAGTAGAGTTCTTGTGACCTCTTGGATGAGACACTGGGCCTGTAACACAGATAATAATGCTGCAGACTAGTAGTACAGGCTGAGCCCTAGTTGTTCCCTGAAGTTCTACCTTTAATTACAGTGGTGTTCCCAAGGCAACCACTGAATAAAGGCAATAGGGAAGCTCACTGTTTTGTTAAGGAAAACTCTCTTTCCTCTACTGTGATTTTTATCTCAAGCTTTTTTTAAGCTCTGCTTAAAAGCCAAAAGGCAGCTTTGCAGTCCTTTTCCAGCAAGTACCATATTTGTGATGAAGCCATGTGTAGTCATGTGTGCATTTGACTGCACGTTTGTGTATGTGTGCACACATCTGTGATAGTCATTCAGCCAGGCAGCTTGCCTGACAAGCAAGTCACTGTCAGAGGGGAAGCGAAACAGAGATTGGCAAACTCACTGTAGGATTAAAATTTTAAAAAATGACCAGCCCACCAAATCCTTATACTAAGGAAAATCCAGAGCAGAGTTTCCTGATGTTTCTGTTTACTGGCTCTCAGCCTGCCTTGTGTCAAACACAGCTGTCGCCGACTGCACTTTCCCTGGAGCTTAAACATGGCAGGCAGAGCTTAGGCTCTTTTTTGAGGTACATAAAAGCGACATTTTAAGTTACAAATGAGAACAAATAAAGGGCTTCATGTGCACCTCCCCAGCCCTGTAATTCATACTTCTCACCCCTTCAGTCAGTATCATGTCTCATACACCCTCTTTGGCCTTTGTCATCTCCTTCAGATTCTGAGGATAAAAATCCTCTAGTTTTATCACATGAAAGAAAGGTACCCCTTGTCCTCCTGCCTTTTTCTCCACAATTACTATTTAGGATAACCCATCCCCACCAGCACCACTCATCCCCTGAAGATGATTTCTACCTAGCCCATCATAAGCTATCCTCACAGCTTTCTGTGCTTCCCTTTTCAAGATGCACATACTGCTGTGTGAAGTACTTCTTCAGCTTCTTGTGCCTACTCTGTCATTCCTTCAGCAGAATAAGGTGAAAAAAATGTATCCATTTGTCTAGTGATTAGTGAAGTTTTGCTTTTCCTTTTAGCCTATAATTACAGTAAAAATATGAATGTTCTGCAATGCTTATTTTAGAATAATTCTCTCATCTCCTTTCCTTGCAAAATTGACTTAGATTTTATTGAAGAAATGAAATCTTGAATTTAATGAGTGCAATTAGTCACATTTTCTTTTCTTGGTAAGCCTCTGAAATGGGCCAGGCTTTCTGAGATTAACTTTTTACAAATGTTTTTTTATCCCAGATTTGGATTTGCAGCTTACTCCTAGCGGAGAAGTCACAAAACAGATTGGAGAGGCCCTGCCTGTGTCATGCACGATTTCTTCTAGTAGAAATGCAACCGTGTTTTGGATAAAGGTCAGTAATACATCTATTTCACACTTCATCTGAGTGTTCACCTCTTCATATTACTGCTGCTGCTTCAGTGTTTTGGAAGGAAGGAAAGAAGGAAGGAAGTTGTTCATTGGGCTTTTTAAAGAATATTGTTAAAATGGGTCTTACGCATATGGTTAAAATGAGATCTACTCACTCACATTGATGACTGAAAATCAGTTACTGTAATTATCAGCTCAGCTTTCAAATGGGGAGAATTAAGGCAGATTGTAACATAAATACAATTTCTTTTGCAATGGTCTATACAAGGTCCTTTGAGACTAAGTTTCCTCTAAGAATAAAAAGCCCATTTGGAGGAATTTTGGTGCATTTTCTCAGAGGTGAGCTTGGTCTTGGTTCTGATAAACATAATAGAAGGGCAAGGGTTGAGAGGTCAGATGGTGAAAAACGTGGCTTTATACCAAACCTATAGTGCTGGAAACTTATAGTAATGATGCCTAATGGTTGTTTATGAGCATATGTTAATCTCGTAGGCCTGGCCTAGAGGAGAGTTACTTGTGTTTCAAACATGTTTTATCACCTGTGGTCTTGGCCAAACTACTAGAAAAGCTCAGAGCTAATAACTGATCACACCTATGCCCTTGATTTAAAAGCAGAATTGTTCAAGAAGAGAGATGGCTTCTATAAATCTCCAGCAATTTCCACTTTTTATGTTGTATATTCAAATGTACTTTCTACTGGGGAAACAGCGTGAAAGGGAGGCTCTAATTTTCCAAAGCATGTGAAAACTCCTATTGATAGCAGTCACATTTATCATTAAAGGGTTAATGTATTGTGAGTCCATCTCTGTCACTTCTAACTCCTGACTTTATCAGGACAATACCAGAATGCAAACGAGTCCATCATTTTCAAGTCTTCAGTACCAAGATGCTGGAAACTATGTCTGTGAAACTACTCTGCAAGAGGTTGAAGGATTGAGGAAAAGACAGACACTTAAGCTTATTGTGGAAGGTAAGCGAGCACATAGTTACGATTATTAATTATCCTTTTTAAATAAAATGGTTACCTTTAATATTGTTCTTGTAGGAAAACCTCAAATCAAAATGACCAAGAAAACCAACACGAATAAAATGTCTAAAACAATTATCTGCCATGTGGAAGGTTTTCCCAAACCAGCAGTGCAGTGGACAGTTACAGGCAGTGGAAGCATCCTAAATAAAGCAAGTATCTTTCTTATTACTTTATTCACCAAAAACTAGTGTATAGGAAGTGCAAATTAAAATCAAGGAACATTTTTCAGATAGTGAGATTGAAGAAAAGTAATTTTCATTTATCTAAGAGAAAGTTAAGTGGTTGTTGTAGCTACATGGTACTTACATGGATGATTTTTTTATGATAAAGCCTTTTTGAATGGAACAGGTGAAAGCAAAGGAGATCCACTGGCTACAGGCTGAAGCTGGAGGGAAAAAGAAAATATTACAAATGAAATATGCATTTTTTTAAATGAAGGTACTTAGTCGTTTTATCTGGGTAATGTGCTGATTTTGCCATTGCATAAAGAATTTGCAAATACTGATGGAATTGTAGAATTTACATTAGAAAGCAAATGGGTACTTGATGTAGGCATTAGCTGAGTGAAATGTGCTGAAATTTGGCATGTGTGAATCAGAAGTTACATTCAGTATAGTTCCTTATGGGCTTTGCAGCTTTTATCCTAATATTTATAGTTGATTTTGTATGGTTATACTTGTTGTTGCTCGCTGGAAACAGAACCATTGTGCATTCATCCTGAGGGATAAATAAGAAGAACCCATATATAGCAGGAAAAATACCTGCAAAATATGCAGATTGAAGTATTCTTATATGGATTACCAAATCCCATTCAAAGCATTGCCACATTTTGCCTTAGCAGGAAAAATAAATGAGACCTGTCTACAGTCAGTGGCTGGAAGTACAATGTACAGTGCTCCTGTAGATTCCATTGCATTTCATTAGGTTTTGCTCTAAGCCTACAGAAATTATGTGTAGCTGTCAAAATGTGTCCATTTACTTGGAGGTATAGGACAGGAATTGTCTTGAAGCTATTTAAATGATTGAAAATAATTTTCTCTGGGTGTTACATTAATCCAAGAATGATGTACAGCAAATTTAGGGAACAACACATCACTATTACAGTGCAGATACTGTAGGTGCTACAGTAGCTCGGTAAAATAATGCTTAGTGTGGAAACACATTGGAGAGCTGGAAACTGGAAAACTTAGAGCAATTCTTTTCCTTATAATGACATAAATGAAACACAACAAGATAGAAAAAAATATACCTTAGAAGTTTGAAATTTTTTTAAGAATTTTGTCACTTGGAATATTTTTTAAATATCTGAGAGGAAAGTAAATACAGAATGTTGTTAACTTTTTCAGAAAAAGCTCTTTTTTATCATTGGTCTTACACTTCACTATCTATAGTAAGATATTTTGGCCAACTTTTTCTTTCAAATATTCACACTACTGTTTAATAGAACTATGTAATATTTCTATTGCTATTGTTTGGAAAACTGAAATATTAGTTGAAAGTTGTTTCCATCTGAACATTTTCAATGTGTAATGCAAGTAATGCATATATTGTCTTTTGTGTTTTTAAAGGATACTAATCTTCATTTTTCACCTTTTCAGACAGAGGAGACAAAATATGTTAATGGGAAATTTTCCAGTAAAATTGTAATTGCTCCTGAGGAAAATGTAACTTTAACTTGCATTGCAGAAAATGAGCTAGAAAGGACTGTGACCTCCATGAACGTCTCTGCTAGTGAGTGTCCTCTAAAGACCATTTCCTTAAAGTTACAGTTTCTCATAAAGTACCCATACATCAAACTCTAATGAGGAGAAGGTCTGCATAGTAACGTTGATACTAAGATATTTAACCTTTTTGTCTTAAGTCAAACAATTGTAAATCCACTCTGGACCAGTAGTACATAAAATTTTTGATAGCTTTCTACATGAAGTCACTTAGTCTTCATGACTTTCTTGGCTAGCTATCTCTATTTATGAAAGTAAACAATATTACAAAATAATAGTACAACATAATACTACAAAATACTGCAGAGTACTGCTTTACTTACAATACAGAGGTCTTTATTTATTACTAAATTAACAATATTTCTTAGTCCCTAAATTCCAGTTTATTATTACTGGTATGACTTGACTCACAACAGAAATTGGCCATACTGGGCTTTAATTATGTCATGATGAAACGTAGTGAGAAACTATGGAAACTTAGCACAGAAATACTCAGTCAGAAATATTTCTGACTTTAATATTACAGATGTAGAGTAAGATTCTTCTAATGGATCTATGATAGTTACAAAGGAAAGACTTCTGTTTAAAGATGGGGTTAAATATCTTGTTTGGCAAACACTGTTACTGTTTCTGTCACTGCTGTAAATAGGTAGTTAAAGGTGATGTTCAGGTCTAATATGTATTGTCTTTAATTTAATTTAAACATTTTTCATTTCAGTAAGTATTCCAGAATATGACGAGCCAGAGGATAGAAGTGGTATGTATGATTTTCTCTCTCTATAACCCTTGCTTTTGATTGTCTTAGTTCAAGACCTGTGTAGTGCACTGCACAAGTCCCTTAGAGCTGGACTTGACTTGAAATAGCTGGTGCTGTGACTGACTAAGATGTGACTTTCTTGAAGCTTAAAAACACATTTAAAGAAAAATGCCTACTTTCCCCCTCCCCCGATACTTTTTCTTGTTTCTGGAGAAAATTCTTTGGAAATGTTGTAAATGCTTTTCTTTATCATAGGTCATCTCATTAACTTTTCTTCTTGGTTTCAGATGACAATAGTGAAAAGGTTAATGACCAGGCAAAGCTAATAGTGGGAATTGTGGTCGGTCTTCTGCTGGTTGCTCTGATTGCAGGTGTTGTCTACTGGCTTTATGTGAAGAAATCAAAGTAAGAATTTTTGGAAATCTTTGTACTAAACTGGAAAAAGAGCAACAATAACCAGAAATGCATGTTTACCTCTTTTCCTTCCTCTACAGCATTCCTGTGGTCTAGAGTGGGGAAAAGCTGTTACAGTAGGTGCACTTGATAGAGAAAGGAAACTTGGTGCCTCTGATTGGCTTGTCCTAATGCTTAACAGGACTCATGTCCCAGAGGTGGGGTTCTCAGATTTTCACAGATCACAGTCGTAGTGAGGTCCTCTTTCCTGACAGCCAAGTCTGTGCTGACTCTTGCATTTAAATATAGAATTTAATTATGGAAGTTGATGTGTGGAAGTCTGTGTGGCTGTGCTGGTGCTAGAAACTGACTTCATTTAGAAATTGGCCAGCTTGTTTCTTTTAAGAATGGAATAACATACAGAACAAGACTCAACCACCTCAGGGAAAAGAGAGATTCTTAATTGCTTTGTTCACATATACTTTGAGATTTCTGAAATAAAATTGGTAAAGATAGAGCTTCTTTTGCTGAAAAATCTAGAAGCTCTTATCCCAATATAGGTTTTAGCCATCACAGGCATAGCATAGCATTTTCCAGTGAGGCCTGCTTGCTTTCAAGTTTCGTCCTTGTCACAGAGCCTCTCTTCAGAAAAGAAAGGGGAAGATCTCAAGAAGTGACCATGTAGCTCCATCCCTTTGAAGCTGGCTGTAACTGCATGCCCCATTTGGTCCTACCCCATACCTCTGTCTCCAGGGAGATCTGAGGGCAGTCAGAAGCAGGCTTGCTGGCTGGCATCTCTTACAGCTGCTTCCTAGCAGGGCAGGTTAAGTGGTTGTGCATAACTTGCACCAACCAGTACAGGTGTAAAAGCACTCTTAAATTTCAGCTGGTTTTAGTATGATCTTTCATTATAATTGAATCAAATGACATCTAAAATATACCAGTGGGATTTTACTGTGAACAAATGTGTTTTCAAGGATGTGAAAGTATAACAAGGAATTCTCCATCTGCTAGGAAATGCTTTCTTTTTTTGGATAACACATAAAGACTTTGGTTCAACCATAACTGATCAGGTCTTTGAAGTTTTTCAAATATAGAGTTGTTATAAATCACCCAAGCACAGAACCACACTCAGATATTATCCAGGGTTTTTTTGGTTTTTTGGTTTTTTTTCCCCAAAGCTTATGCTTCTTTTGGTAAAAAAATAAAAGTAACAACATAATGTTCTTCCTCCCACACTTTGCTACTGTTGCAATAATGTCTAGGATAACCTTGTCATTCCTTTTTGAATGTGTCAATATGGAATCATGAAACTGTGGTACACTGGTCTGCCTTTCTTTTGATGAGGTGGTTTGAGTGTAACAAGGGCAGAGAAGGTAAAATATCTCTTCTTACACCATTGGGTAGTGTGGGGAGAGCTGACAGGAATTGTAGATATAGCATGAGATGAGCTTATGAATTACAACAAGTATTTTGTCCTTCAAAGATAGGATATAGCATATTCTAAATGGACAACACTCCTTTTCCTCATGCCCAACTTCTTTTCCTAAAGCTTAGAGGAAAAATTAGAGCTAGAATTGATTAGACAGGTTCACTGGAAACAAAAATACCTTTATAGTTAAATAATATTCGCTGTATTTGACACGTGGTTGCTGGCTTCTAAACCCCTTAATTGATGTATCATTGACAATCTCCTGTTCTCTGTATGTGTATAAATTGATCTGTTGTTATCCTCACTGCTTTCTGCACACCATACTGGCAGGAGCAAGCAGAATGTTAGTACCTATTCTGACAAAGTTTTCATTATGCATCATAGCCGAGAAATCAAAGTAGACCTTGCAAAAAGCACCTCGCACCTCTAGACACAACCCCTCCATCTCCATCCAGGCCAGCAGGTAGAAGTAATTTTTTGAACCCACCCTGGTCCAGTAACTCACCTAATCTCTATCCCCAAAGTGACGCCAAAGGAAAGTCTGAGAAGGCAGCAGCACAGAACTTTCCAAGTCTGCCGAGGCAAGAAAAACATTACTTTTTTTGTTATTGGTGTTGTGGTTTGTATAATCTTCTATTGTCTTGTCATCCACACTAAGTAGGAATTATACTTGTAGCCTTATAATATACTCACATTAAATCACTTGTACAGTCACTCACTGCCTCAGCTTCACTTGATGGAAAAGCTGATTATTGCCACATATTCTTTTCAGTGTGAATATTATCCCATAAATCAGAGCCTCATCTGTATTCCACATCCTGCAGCTAGCCTCCTCTTGAATAAAGAGTTGAGGCTACCTACCCCAACATGCCTTGTTTCTCCTTCATCTGAGCAGAAGGCCAAACACTTGTTCTCTACAGATTTCTTCTTTTTCCAAAAAGGATATTGTAAACTAATCTTCACAGAACAGAATATAACACAGCACTTCAAAATATTTCTAAAATTTTTGTGTCAGACCTCAGTTGAGAGATTCCAGGACACCCATGTTTGGTAAATCCTTCATATATGAAATTTTCACCTTGCCAGAAACAGCTGAGGGTACAGCAGAAATTAAAGATTCAGAAAGGAAATAGTGCATTCGGCACCCTGTACCCTGCTCTCTAGTCATAGAAGTTTGCATGTAGATCAGATCTTTGCCCCATTTTTGTCCCTGGAGTTTGGAATTGCCCAAATCTCAAGTCACATAAGGTTAGATCAAGGTTAAAGTGGTTCAACATTCAGTGAAGGAAACTTCAGCTGGGCCAGCTGAATGACAGCAGCAGTCTTAAAATTGTTCACACTCAGAGCACATCAAACTCGTGGAATGTTTCTTAGGTCACAGTAATGACAAAGGTTACTGGCATCTCTGAAACTGAACACTTGCAGCATAACACTTCTGTTTTTCTGATACTTTATAACAAAAAAGCATATGAGTCCGCACATGGTGGGCCAAATATGTAGGAAACTCACTATGTTTTCAACAAGACTCAGCATTTGTATTGCTTTTCACTCAGTTCCCTTCCAGAGAAAAGACATAATTACAGACATCTCTAAAAGTGTCAGTTCATGACAAAAATCTAATATAAAAATGACAAAAATTAAAAACAGTCACCCATTTCTTGATGACTGGAATACTTTTCTCTCTGTTTTTTCCTACTGATGGACATTTGAAAATAATTGTAGGAAGTAGAAGGCAAAATCAGGGTAAATAAGGAGGTTGCAGCTAGTCCAGATTGGGATGTATAAAACCATGAGCTCCTAGAAAATCTCCTGCAACAGTGCCATTGAGTGTAGCTTTAATGAAATTCATGGCTCTTGCTTCAGCACCCAGAACTACACATATGTGTATCATTTTACCTGTCATTAGCACAAGATTGGGTAACAAGGACAAATAGCACTGCATACTTGCTTCCCAAAATAGGGTTGAGGGCAAGGCCTAGACTTGCCAGATTAAAAGAAATCAGAAATGAAAACCCTACAGCAATTTTTGGGTCACCTATATGTAGTCTGTATTTGCACTATAGCAGGGAAACAATTATCATGGAAAATGATCTTCATAGTACAAACAATGCTTTGAGCAGTATGTGATCAAGATCCATGAAAATAGCGGCCCCACAGCACACACACTCCAAAGAATGCTAAAAATCTCACTTTGGTACTACTTACAGAGAGATTTTGATTAGGATTCCCTGAGGATAATTATTTTCCTGAAGAGCAAGCATAGATAAATATCAGTCATAATTTTAGCAAGAGCTCAGAATGATCCATGATTTACAAATTAATTTAAAGGACAAAAAAAAAATTGAGTGAGTAAACTCGTTTATAAAACCAACTTCTCACTCTTCAGAACAACAGCATGCAAAAGTGTGGGCTTTTTTTGTGGAGCTGCAGACAATGACAGTGTGTGAGAGTGCTCCAGGTCTGGGCAAAGTGGCCTGTCTTCCCTCTTGAGCAAATCCTTGGGAATATTTCTACCCCTTCAGACTCCATGGCCCAGCTGCTCAGATATTATCAGGAAGTTGGTCTTGAGTTGCAAATGGAGCAAGCTGACAAGAGTTAATGCACAAAAATAGTAAGGAGCAACTGTTGTTGCATGTTCAACTGAAAAGGACCATTTGCCCTGTGCCTGAAGTCACCTCAGGAAGCGAGGGACCCCATGTTTTGAGACATTTCTGTTACAAACCCTGGCCCCGTCTGTCGAGCCCTGGGGGCTGGTGCCGTGCCAGGGGTGGCTGTTCCTCTGCTGCTGGCAGAGCTCTGCCTGTGGATCACATGGCTGCAGCTCCGTGCAGAGTAACTCCTGTGTCTCTTAATGACACTATTTAGATAGCACTAAAAAAATGCAGCAGCATTGTTTGTGCTGAGGTGGTGAATCTGCCTAGATAATGGTATTTGGGGAACAAAAAAACCGGGTCAGCAGGATCACTGAACTGTCATAAATAAATGGCTGCATTTCAGTCTCAGGCACTGAGAATCGAAATCCATCTGATTGTCAGACATGAAAAACTGCTGCTGCTCTCGTTTCAAGCAAGTGGTTTATAACATCCTCCAAAAGAGTTCTGGAGCGCCTGCCTCTTTCAAAGTCAGCATTGCCCTTTAAGCCTCTCATTTTTGCCCATTGTGGCTTTAGGAAAATAAAGGTGACATTTAGTTTCACTGAACACAGAACTAAAATAGATTACTTTAAAAATCAAAACCTGATCGCATTGCAGAATATCCTGATGTTAGTCATTGAATAATTTTAACCTAATCAAAGACCAGACAGTTCCCTCTGCTGTTAAGTGTAGATCATATGAGATTCAGTCTGCTTTGGGCACTGTAAAATTCTTGATAAGAGGCCAAAAAAAAAGGATCCCAGTGAGCCATGCCTGTAGTCTACCCAGTCTCCAAGAGCAGATATTAGCAGTTACATGAGGACAGACATGCATGATACTGCTTTCTCACATCCAACTCATTTCAGCTCAGATAATTGCCTGAGTCCAGATTTTTTCAGCTTTTCATCTCTTTCCCTATTGTCTCCAATTTTGTGAGACTTATTTATGGAAAAGACTCATTAGCCATATGACAAGCCAAATTATGTGCTCAACCTAAACCAAACATGTTTTAAATTTAAATTAAAAACTTTTCATTTTCACAGGATTTTTTTGAGGGGTTGTTTCTTTTTTGTTAGGATTAAAGAGATTTGTGAAAGGTTATTAAGCTCACAGAAGGTCAGTCTCTACCAAAGCACTGAATTTTCTTCATTGCATCTCACATCCTATCCTTTTATGCATGTCACGTGTTTCAGGTTTTGAATACCAGAAAAAAATATATTACTGCACAATAGAAATTTAGCACTGTAGAACAAGTTACTTTGTAATACTATCTCAGCACTTTTAAAATTAAATTTGCCTGTAATAGAGGAGCTCAGATCTTTGCAGTAAATGGGTTTTCTGCATGACACCTTCCTGTCAGTCACACAAATATAACAGAGGCACCCTAAACCAATAGCAAAAGGCAAATGCAGCTTTAAAATATTAAAACATACAGCCCCTCAGGAAATAACCTCCTCTAAAACCAAAAAGATTTTAGAGTGGTCCCTTTCAGTGTAGCCTGGATTTGGGTGCTCCCCTGGCACTCCATCTCAAAGAGCAGCATTTCAGCAGCACTTCCAGAGGTGTTGGGGGGGCGGTTAGGTGCATTTGCACCCCTCAGGAGCTCTTCAGAGATGAGGACTAAGCGGTCCTGTCTCAGCAGCACTGCTCCAGGGTCCCTCAGCTCAGCCACTGCTCGGCTGGAGGACGTGCCGAGGAGCGCTCCACCAGCAGCAGTTCCATGCAGAGGCGCATCCGTCCCTGTGCAGTGTCACTGTGCTATGTCCCACCATCTCCCTAACCTGTGTCTCCACTGTGTTTTGCAAGTCAGCGTCCTTCTGGGTCCTTACCCTGAAGCAAGGGTGAGCATATGCATCAATCTGTCACAACAGCCCTTACTTTTCTATAGGGGAAACAAATTATATGTGGAGAAAATGCAGATACAATAATCTGCTTTGACACAAGGGATTTACTTTGTCCCACTCAAACACATTTACCCATTTACATTTTAAAAATTGGGGCCTTCAAAATGTTATCACAGCACTGCAGGAATCTTTCACCTTGGCAGACTGTGAGGCTTCTCACAGATTAAATGAATGGCATAGTGGTTTTATTGTGCTAAGCTAAACTAAGCACTTAACTCATTAATTCATCACAACTACTTGCATTAAGGAAGACTTGCTATTTTAAATGAGGCATACCTCTTTCTTCCCCCCCCCCCAAACATTTACACAGTCTCATCTTTACCCAAAGTTTGTCAGTGATAGCTAGCACAGACCTAGAAGCCAGAGTGGGATTTCTTTTTCAGTGCTGCCAGAATTTTCATTAATTTCTTCACATTTAAAGAGCTTCCGTTTGGCACGGGCTCTGAACGTCATTTACTACAAGTACACAAAAGATTGCTGTGTTGATCAAGATATCTTAGCCACACTTGTAGCGTTTTAGTACACCTTAAAGCAGACTCGTGTTTATTGAAACAAGCTGCACAATTACTTTGTCAAGAAACATGGATCTCCACAACTAGTTTAACCTTACTAAATGTCTGCTAGCTCAGAGGAATTCTGAATCCCTCAAGAGGTAAATAAGTCAAACACACAGAGCCCAGCTGCAGTACCACTGGTACCCACACCAGTTGTGGATCTGGTGTCACTGACCTATTTACAGACATATGCAAACCTATTGCTCTGCTCAGAACAGAACTGTCAAAATTTTCTGTTCACTGTGAGGGGAGGAGGCGGTGTCATTAATATGCGGATGGAACAAAATGCTGTAGACATGCAAGAATGACCTTCCTTTACCTTATAGGACAGCATCAAAACATGTAGACAAAGATCTTGGAAATATAGAAGAAAACAAAAAACTAGAGGAAAACAATCATAAATCTGAAACTTAAGACAAAATGTGTCAGTCATCATTCCAGGTAAGTGTTTCATATTACAGCATTAACATCTTTTTGTCCACCATTTCTCTCTGGTGATCAAAGCTGTAGCTTGGTCTGGTGCTCACCTTTCAGAGGTGAGGCAGTGGGGTTGTTTTGTGGTGTAGTTGTAGGACAGACAGACTCAAGTTTTTTGGCCAGTTAAGAATTCAGAGCTGCACACACTAATATAAAAAGAAGCCTGACATTCAGATGAAACTTAATGTTTGGCTTTATTTTAATGCATGTGCTTGAGGAAATGAAAATACAAATTTGTATAATATATCACTGTGGTGCATGTGTGTGTTTATGTATGTGTTTATATGAAGAGTATATTTAGGTAGAGTTCAGAAGGTTTCAGGCTATGACTGAAATATTTACAGGAACTTCTTCCCTTACTGGAAGCAACAGTTTCCAAGTCCTTGGTCACTCTTTTCATCATTAGTGCAAAGTGCATGAAACTTCCTTCCCTTGGAACAAAACAATTCTCTCAGTCTATATTTCGCACACCTGTACTGTGATCAGTGTTACCCTGAAAAGAGGCACTGTATATTACACTAGTAACAGGCTTGAAAGCTTCCCCTGCTGGGATCTGTATGAAGTAAACTGTTTACAAATGATCCGGCAGATGCCGGAGTTCTGTTGAGAATTGCGGGAGCACTGCAGAGCGCCGAGAGCACCACCCTGTGCTCACACATATACACACCTCTGCTGCACCTCTCCTCTCACTACCCAAGGGAGGGGGTCAAACCATTTTTCTGGCCAATTTAGGCCACTTAAAATTAACACTGTGATAACACAAGAGTCCAGAAACCAGCTAACCACAGAGAGGTTTGTTGAGTTAGTCATCAACTGTTCTTAAAGATGAGAGTAGTACATGTTCAGCGGTGCTTGCATTGTAAGCTCCTCCACAACAAAGCTGTAGACAGCCCTGGTTTTCAGTCATCTTAAGTAAATAGCAGTGGATACTTTCTTGAGGTAGAAGGGCTTTAAAGCATATGGAATTATGTGGAATTATGATATATCATATTCAAATAACAAGATTTCTTATTTAAATGAATGCTACTGTCATTAATAATTCCAATATGTCAGTATTATCTGAAATTTTCAAATATAAGCCACAAGTTTTGCACTAAATATTCAAAATTCATTGGATTATGTAGGGCAATTACATGGTATATAAAGAAATGCAGCATTGCTGTAGGCACTTCACTAAAAATATCACTGTTTTACTAGTTTGGAAAAGGGAATTGGGAATACCAAACTTACGTCCTAGGAAGGATTTAACAGTGGAAAACAAGTCAATTTGGATTTTGAAAAAGTTGCAGCATAAATACTTTGTGTGCCTTCAGTGCAATCTTTTACTCTATCCCCTCAAATCAGTAATGGAATAATGAATAAATGAAATGGACATAAATCCATTACTTACCCGATAAACTTACTGGATTTACCTGGAACAATATTGCAACAGTGATTCTTGTCATGAAAGAAAGTGTTTACATCACTGAGCTGCAGAAGAAAGTATTCTTCGTGTAGCTTATTTGAAGTTTAGATACTGAGTTGTTGTGATGGTTAACATATTTTAAAATGTTTAACTGGCTTTATCTTTCATATTTTCAGAGAATACATATAGACCAATTGAAGCATGAACGTGGATTGTATTTAAACATAAACAAAGAAGTGACAGCTATTCATGGTTCAAGTATTAAGCAGATCATACTACCAGGTTTTCAAAGGATTTTAGACACAATTATCTCAAGCTAAAAAAAAACCCCACAAACTAATTTTGGCAACAGCCATGGTAATAGGTCACCATGTTGTGTTCTGTTTGAAATATTTTTTTGTAAATGTCTGCACTGAAGATTTCTTTTTGTTTGCCTTTATGTAAATTTTTTACGTAGCTATTTTTATACACTGTAAGGCTTTGTTCTGGGAGTCGCTGTTAATCTGATGTATAGTGTAATGGTTTTATTTCAATTGTTTTTATGACACCCTTTGAGCAGGTACATGTCTAATTCTGGTTGTTATCAGTGAAGCCTCTGCTTTGTAGCAAGTACCTAGAGTGTAAGATTGTCTTAAAGGAAAATGTCAAACTCCTTTTTCATTCTTTGAAATCATGGTAAAGCAGAAGGGTGACAGCTGTGACAAGAATAAACTAAATTGTTAATGAAAGTGAACATTTAAAAAACCATGCAAAGCTAAACAAGCTAGAGAGGGAATAAAGAGTTTCCCTGAAGAAATCTGGGTATTGAGCAAGGAACACTATGAAAAATTCCTGGCCTACATACAGCTGATGGCTAATAAATCCTTTTCTTCTAGAGCAAGACACATTTTATTGATGGTTATCAGTCATCTTTCATGTTAGCATTAGGACAAGGAACTGGAATTCTGGATTAATTTTGATTCCTTTATGTTATTCGCTGCCTTAAAGTACTGTACCTTTTCTTCATTTTAGAGAGATACCAGTCAGAATTGGAAACTTTTTTTAAAAAGTGGTCATATCAAAGCTGCATTTTTTTCCCACAAAAATAGAAAATATATATATATATATTTTTTGTGTGTTTTTGTTAACTATGCTACAGATATTGAATGCACCTTGAGATAATTTTAGTGTTTTTAACTGGTACCTAATTTATCAAACAATACATATAATTGTAACAATGAAATGTCTATGTATCTTTAGTTACATTCAAGTTTGTAACTTTATAAACATGTTTTTTGCTTGAGGGAAATTTTAGAATGGTACTTGATAAGAAAAGGTTTTAGGGTGAGTGGCCAATAGAAAGTTGTACTTAAGGAAGATAAGTTTCACTTTATCTGGAAAGTTAGTTTCTGGAAGAAGGTAACAGGCAGCTTTGATGGAGAGGAACAGTAGGGTGAGCAGAACATCAGGTTTCCATTTACAAATATCCAGGGAAAAAGTAAGTTTTTATAGATTGCTAGGCAAAAATAAATAAATAAATAAATAAATAAATAAAAGAAAAAGATGGACGTTAGGAAATGTATTTTGCCACTTTTGCATTATTTAGGGGGAAGAGAACACTGTTACTTGTAAATTTGTAAAATGTTAAATGTCTGGGCAGTAGTGACTGATGTCTTAATAAAAGCTTCCTGTAGTGCATTGGCATGGATTAAATACATAAGATGTCCTATAAACTCTATGCTGTATAAAATATTAGAGGGAAATCCTGTTATATGCCTCTAAACTTTAATTTGTTATTGTTTTATTTGGCAAAAAGAAAAGAAATTATAATCTTGGTCAATATTTAAACCAAAGTAAAATGGGGGAAAAACCAAAGTAATTTGTTTTGCATGGCTAAGCCATTCTGTTATCTCTGTAAATATTGTGATTTTTTTCTTTTTAGAATTTTGTTTAAAAAATTCTAAAATTTTTAAACACCTGTTTTTCCAAAATAAAACATGAACACACAAAAAAAAGTTACTTTATATATAAATATATCTTTTTCTGTTGGTGCAAGAACACTGCCAAGCGATACATGTTTTTTAAAAGAAAAAACAAATTCAGTGAGCATGACTCTGAACGGGAAAAGTTGTACCAGAGTCCTGTGAAGGAGTGTGCATCTATCACCTCTCTTTGTTTATAACACTACAAATACGTCTTAAATGCAGAGAGGAATCTTCCAAAGATAGGGAAAACTCCAAAGGGAAAGCATAGGGAAGGGCTGAAAATTTTCATACCACTGTCAGGGGAATATAGGGTAAAGGAGAAGAATAAAAAGTCCTTCAACTTTCACAGCTACAGAAAAAGGAATATAAACAACTCCTCGCCTTTTGGGATTCTGCTTGATCTCCTATGCACTTTAAATTGTCTGTCTGAGGAGCTGGGTTTTTCACTGCTCCGAGTTCACTATAGGCAAGTTTCAAGAACCGAGAGTGCAAAACAATTAATGTTTCTATCCATGCCTAAACAACAATAAAACTGAAGTATGTCTTCACTGGCTTGTGTGAAATCTCAGTTTGCAAGAACGTGTGAGCTGAGGGACAGCGCTTACCCAGAGCTGACTGCTGCTGCTGCTGCCTGTGGTCCTGCAAATGCATCTCTGTAGGGTCTGGCTGGCAGGAGAGGTCATGGGCTGCCCAGTGTGGGTTTGTGGAGCTTCTCCTGGCCCACAGCACATGGGGAGCACAAGCACTTTCTCAGAGAAAATCATGAGCTGGCACACAAAGCCAGGCCAAAGGTCATTGTGCAGGCCTCTACTTGTGACCTGGACAAATAATTACCCTAGCAGGGAATTTGGGGGGTCCTGTCCAAATCTGAGTTTGGACACCACAAAAGTTCAACCTCAGTTTGCTACACACAGGAAGAAAACGGAATCTCTGCTTACAAATGGTTTAAAAGCATGACAAGAGGCAGTAGGAGAGAGCCCATCCTCTTGCTTTACAGTCAGGAAATAATGTAATTAATGGTGCCTGTTCATGGCTGTGCAGGAAACTGCCACTGAGCTTGGAACAAACCAGTGTGTTTGGCTGCATGCTGCAAAGGGAACATCCTGCAAAAATATCCCATGGTCTCCCCTAGCAGCTCTGGCAGTCCTCTGAGGCAATAACATCAAAGCTATAGCTGTGCTGCAGTGGATATGAACCAAAGAAACATGACAATGGTGCAGGCACAAGGTGAGGCCTTCTGAAAAGAAAGAATAAAATAAGTACTTGGGGTCAACACTATAAAAGGCAAAGCAGCAGGGACATTTTGTACTGGTTCTGAGTGCTACAGACCAGCCTCTGCTTGAGAGTTTTACTGCACCTATAGCTACTGTGCTGCTGAGGCAGTCAGAGCCCGAGCAAGGGACAATGACTGCTGCCCAGGGAAACAAACCATCCGCACTTCACTGCCTGGATATTTTCCAGGACTTGCCAACATCAACCCAGATGGTTTAGGCAATATGTTACACCTTCTCCCGGACACTGACTTTTCACCCTGTCATGTTTTGGAAATCATGCACAAATAAGTAACTCTAAGTTCTATATTGGTTATTATTTGAACATTATGAAATACCGATGTGAGTTTTATCCATATTGGTACCAGCCCACAAAGACATACAAAGAATGAATAAATCTAAATTTGTTGTCTTTTTTTAATGATAAATTTTGTCAGGGAACATCCAATATTCACCTAATAGCCTCAGCTGCTGGCTGTTGCAGTTAAATCTGATTTACTTGTAGTACAATTGCTGGATATCTTCCTATTGACTTCATATTTAGACAGCCATATGTCTGTAATTATCTCAGCTAAGATTAAGCAGTGACATATTAAATGAGATCATGACCTCCTGTGTCAGCGACATCTGTGCAAATGTTTCCTGGGTTTCCTTTTGACAAGAATGCATCTGCATTCAGGTATCTGTTTCGAAGAATTGCTCAATACAGCATTTTCAAGCAGGTTTCTCCTCCAGGCAGAAGGAGCCAGAGGAACACAGGAGGTACATAACTTCCAGTTATGTGATTCTAACCCATGAAGGGCTCCCAAGCTCTTTTGGAAAAGGATAACATCCTCAGGCTGGCATAACTCAGTGCTGAGCAAGGCCCACTTTAACCCTCTGTGCCGGAGGTCTGCCAGGGAGGGAGGGCTTTGCCTTTTTACAGTAGGAGGGTAGGAAGGGAGGCAGGCAGGCTGCCAACAAACCAAGCAGCCAATCCCCCATCCACCCCTTGCCTGTGTACACCTCATGTGTAATGCAGCTCACACCTTCAGTAAAGATTTGCTGCATTTCAAGTTATTAGAGAATCAGAAACTAAGCCTATTACTTATTATCAAATTATGTCAAAGCCAATTTCTAAAATAAGACTAACTCCATCCACCCAGCCACTCACAATTCTTAAAATGTCTTGTAATTCAGACATTTTTCTCATTTACATTCTAAATAGAGACATTTTTTTCTGTTAGTAGCGAGGCATTCACTTTGATGTAGTAATGAATTTCAGCTTGAAAAGGTAGAGCCTGACAAATTATTAGGAAATTTTGTTTCTTAGTGAGAAAACAGTAACATACCTCTGTCATCACCCACCCTCTCCCTCTTCCCCTCAGATGTTTTGCCTCTTCTCATGCTCCGCCTGGTGTTACAGGCCTCTGTCATCCTCTGTTCCCTGTCCTAGTGCTCATTCCACATGTCCTGTTCTGTACAGATTGATTCTCTGCTGCCCTCACCATCAGTTCTTCATTTGCAGGACACCTGTAAACACCAGCAATTTAACACAACTATAAACATGAAATAGACTGTGAAACAGGAAAAAAGGTAGAAACACAACAAACTTCCTATGCTTGGTCTTCTACGTGTTCGCATCCATAGTTCTGGAGTCCCCTGGAGTTTTCCTATTTTGGGAAAATTGCACAAAAATCTAACCCTTACTACAAAGTCTCAACTGTAATACCATAACATATACCTCTGCACACCATTGTGCCTTCTTTTCTCATCTAACCGTTTTCCTGTCACTCACAGCATTAGAAATAAATATCCTTAGGTACTGGAATGCCAGCACAAGTCTTATGTTTAAGAATGGGACCTTCTTTCATGTGTTCAGTCCATGTAGTTGTGATGCAAGGATTTATTGTGGGCTACCCAGCCCTGGACTTGAGAGAGCAGAGGGGAAAAAGTAACATCCTATTGCTCTAAAAAGTAACAAATCATATTGAAATATAGTGACTTCCACCCATTTAGTTTTTCTAGGAAAAAGGAGTCCCTCTTTCAATACAAACCTGTATTCAATTTCACTCAGATATATTCTACAATATAATAATAGAATAATTATAGAATTATATAGAATATAGTAATAGAACAATAATTATATAATACACTACATTATAAAGGTTATATTAAAAGAACCAACTACAAATCCAGAATAATGCTTTCCTCAGCTCAAACTCACATCATCCTAATCCATTCTCGCCCCTGCTCCTCGCGATTCTCACCAGAGCAGTTAAATGACTGAATGAGCGTATCTCTGATGTCAGTTTCTTTTCTCCAGGGCTAGAAAGCAAATACAAATTCAGGTTGTCTTGTAAGTGTCCAATAATGTCCACACACCAGATCAAGAGTTTTCATTAATATCTGCATCTGTCACAGGAAGAGCTATTCTAGCATGGACAACAGCATACATTTGAAAGGAGGAACATATAATTGAATCTAAATTCAGGAAATGAAATGAATTAAAGACTCAAATAAAACCTTCATATAGACAAAATATTTTCACAAATTCAATTTTGTTGATGTTGATATAAAAGCTTTCTCTGCTTTTATTACTCCAAATAAAGAAAGATAACACTAATTTCCATGAATTTAGGAAAGTAAACACACACAACAAACACAACTGGCCAAAGTGAGTGCACTTACTAAACAGAAAGAAACAGGATAGGGAAATCAGCTCAGACAGTCTTTCTGATAAAATTAAAATAGCAAGATTAGCAGTGTGTGGAATACTCAGGCTTTTGGCTGAGATCAAGTGTAGGATCTATTCTAAGTGCAATGTCTTTCTACCCCTACTAACTGTACTTGAAATAATCCACTGTGCAGTGCAGTCCAGGTTTGCTCTTTCTCTTCTGCACAGCACTGCATCCCAGATTTTCCTAATTCAAGCCACATCAGGAACAGTGGAAAAGCAGAGTTTTTTCACTGAAATTTTTACACATATTCGAGGCAGGAAGAAGAAGTACAAGCTTGGCAACAAAACTCATCAATGGTCAGAAGCTCTTGAGAAAGCTGAATTTGTGGACCAACTCCTCTCACTCTGCCTCTGTCTCTAAAATCAGTTGTTGGGGCCTTCGAAAAGGGGTGTGGGAGAGAAGGGAAGAGTGAAACTGCTAGTAAGTAGGAGCATAACTCACTAAAAGTTACCTTAAATGACAGCTAAATGCTTTTGCAAGTGCCAATCTTCAAAAAATAAAAAAGGCGAAAAAAGTATCTGAGATGGGAATGTTGCCGTGGTCAGCAACACCGTCCAAGGATGCAGCCCTTAGACAGAAGCACTGCTCCATCCTAATGCTCTCTACCGTTCTCCCTGAAGCAATTATTCAAACACTTGCTCTTATCCTCATGATGGATATGTTTCTCTGCACTTACATGGGCTAAAAGGTGCTAATGGCTATCACCAAGGAGGGATCTGGGGCTCAAGGCAGTCAGAGAAATCCTTTACAAAGCTGCTACCCACAGGGGTCAACTTTAGCTCTCATAGAGGAAGCCACCAAGTCTCTCCATGTAGCTCCAGAGAGGGAACAGTCCACCGTGCTGGGCAGAGGTAAATTCAACAGTGAACATATCCATCTAATTCCAGTTGCAGCAGAATGGAGATTTAAATGCTGAAAGGAACTTCAACCACTACAGAAGGCATGCAGAGAGTGGGCAATAAGCAGGTTACATTTGCTCACGGAGTTTTAAGGAAGGTCTAATGGCTGAACCAGCAGTGGCACCTGGAGCAGGACAGGCTGAAGCACTAATGCAGCTTCCACATAGCAGCAGGCAACAAGAGAACTTTTTAAACATCTGCATTTCTTCAATCAGTACAATTCAGCTCAGAGACAAACTGACAGGAAAAAAAACTTTCTTGGGACCTGTGGAAATAATTAGGCTGGACAGGATGAGCCTCTTCAACTCTAAGAGATATAGTAACTAAACCTAAATAGCTCAGCTTCCTCAATATACATAGTACTGCCTTTATTATAATAATTCTGCTTTCAGTGCAAAAACATTTGCATAAATTTACATGAGGAGAGGCATTCAACTGCATTTCAAGGTATTATTAACTAATAACCCTCTCAAATGGTATTTTAATGCACTCAGTTCTTTCATCCAACTAGATCTTGACACAAAACATGAGTATAATAAATAACCCAGCATAAAAATGCATTACTCAGCATCCCTAATAAATCCACTTGAAATATGAAATATGGCCATTTGTTGCTGGCTGGGCACAGGGCAGAGACCTGGCCAAAGAAACAGTGATTGTGGCTGTGGTAAACAGCAAAGGGGAGAGAATTTCCAAGGGGGAAAACAGCCTCTGCTTCCACCATCCTGAGAAGAATTTCAGTGTGAAGGTATCACAAATAGCATGCCCATTATGTATTACTGACACTCATCTACATGGGGAAAACTCTAAATTCTGGCTAATGCAGAAACTTGCACATCAGGACAGATGTAGTGAGAGAAAAACTGTCAGGCACCAAGGAACCAAGATGAAACAAATAATGAAATTACTCATAAGGCATTAAAGCTGACCCAAAATCATTAGAAAATAGTCAAAGGAAATTAAATCAGGAATGAGAATTTTCTCAAAAAGAAACGAAATAATATTTCAGAGGAAGAAAAAATAACAGGCTACTCAGAAGAAACCAAAGAAAAGGAAAAAAACCCCACATCCTGTCTGCAATGGCAGCTATCAAATATCCAGACAGATTTGAAAAGCTGATTATAAAGTTTCAAACAAAAATTTGCCAACCCCCTGTTCCAAACCAGGAACCATAAGCTGAAACTAACTGAACCAAAAATATTTACAGGGATATTTGAGAGACCAATAAAATTTTGACCATGTAGAAACTAATGACCTAAAAATGGGAATAAAAAACTTTTACATTAAGTACATCACCTTGAAGATTACAGATTTCTGTGGAAGACACTCTAAGTGGAAGAGTAACCAGACTGGTGTTTAACATAGGTTTGCAACACTTCCTTACCAGCTTGGGTTCCACAGAGACACGGCCATTCAAGGTCCAGTTTCAGAAGAATCACATGCTGGGTTGTTGCCTCAGGGTCTGACTCTCCTCCTTTGTATTGCAGGTTTGAGACAGAACTGATAGTGACTGTAATTATTATTGATTAATCAACATATTACTAATAAATAATAAAACAGTTTCATTAACTAATAAACAGATTACTGTTACTAATTTACATTATTTGGCTTGCTATTACACACAGCTACAAAGCTACCATTTATCAATGCTAAATCCTATTACTTACACATAACTACTATTGAAATACAAGTCACCCTTCTCTCCCCACAGCATTTAACATTCAGGTGCAAGTTTTCCCTCTTGGCTCTGCCCCCCACACCAGTCCTTTCCAAAGCAGACCTGGCTGCCAGGCGAGTGAGTTGTCCCAAGGGTTCCCTCTGGCATCCTGGTGGCCTGAGGCCAGTGGGACAGCTACACTAAAGTCTGTAAAAGTTCTTACTGCTGGAAAATCTGCCCTCCTTTGTTTTTTATCTGATTTTTATCTTACTTTCCATTTCTCCACTTCTGAACCCCTTTTTGTTCCCCTTGTACCTCCTTTCCTCTAGCCAGCCCCCTCCCAAATTTATGTGTTTCTGATTACTATTTCTCCACTGGTTCCAATTCTGCTACATCTGTACCCAAATTCAGAGGGTTCAATAACAGTGATGAAGCAATCGAAGCTTTACTGATACAGTTCCCTGAGGGGTGCCTGGCAAGACAAACTCCACTACAGCTGCCCGGTTATTTTTGGCTTGCCTGCCCTCTAAGACAAATCACTCCATATGGGAGCCTTAATACCTCTACCTGGATCCAGTTAAGTACAAGCACTTCCCTGTCATCTGCATGAGGAGTGTGCATGTGACACCAGCTTGTCACTCTGTTTTTGTTCCCATCATCACCATCCTGCTCTCTCTTAGCTGATGGATTGCAGTGCACTGCCCTTGGTGTGTCCTTCAGACAATCTACAGCTTTCCTGCAGAGACATTAGAATCCAAGGTCAGGCATTCCAGCAGGACATCTGCTCTCTCCCCATAGGTTAACTCAAAGTGATCTGAGGGAGGACAAAATCCAGAGAGGTTATGCCAAAATGAATAATTTGTGTAGGAAACAGAGGTAGCCAGGCTGTAACATAAAACAGAAGATGCATTTATTTAAATCCACAATGCTGAAGTTCAAAGATGTTGAAGAAACATTGCTTTGTTCCCATCCCCTTGCCCCTCAAATAAAGTTGGAGAGCACTGTTACTGATGGTGGTGATGAGCAAAGCACTGCTTAGAGACAGTGTCCCCAGGGCCTGAAGCAACAAGCAGAAGCAAAACCTGCTCCTTTGGGCTGAGAGCAGTGTGCACCCTCTCACACTGCTGACGTCTGAGGTAGGGAGAGCAAGTATTCCCCAAGGGTGCAATTGTCCTGCTCCTACATATCTGGGGCAGGGCAACGTTTTAGGCACAAGGTGGAACACCACACTGAACTTTAATGGGGGTCTGACTGTAGACTGTTAACTTCATTAGCCACAAATATCAAGCAATCACCACAGATACCCTCAGGGACCCTTCTGATTCCTAATCATTCTTGACAGCAGGTGGAATTTTCTGTGTTGAATTAGGAGTCTGTCTTCCCTCACGTCAGAGATCATTTCCTCCTGGTGCAGCCTCGGTGCCTGGAGAACACGACAGCGTTAATAGGTCTCATTTCCCCCTACTGATGCTGAACAGCCCATGATTAATCACACTGTCACTGGATCCTACCCTGATGAGAAAAGTAGGCTAAGCATTATTTATATTTCTAAATGTTAGGCATTTACAATATGGTTTTAACAGTCGGTACCCTGATTTTCTCTTACACCAGTTTGTATGAAAAAAGAGCAATGGTTTAGCATGTGAATATCTGCTGGCCATTTGTCAGCACTGGCTGAAAATACCCAGGTTCAATAAAAAAATTACAATAAAAAATTTAGAAGAATTATTTTCTCCTTTTCTTCTAAAACCTGTTCTCAGTAAGAACCTAAATGCCATTACCATTCCAGGTCACATCATGTTGGCAGTTTCTTCTTGCATGCAGTGAGCCCACTCACAAGGTGCTGGAGACATTATTTAGTGCTTTTCAGTAAAAAGGGTTGACTGTCAGAATTGTTCAGAACCTCTTCAGCATTGAACTGAGCTATTCTGCAAATAAAGCCTTGTACAACAGTGAGCTCAGTGCCCTTCAGCTGGGATATCTGCCCTTCCAAGTGGTCACCTCAGGCAAATGACTGCAACCTACTGGAATTTTCCCAACATGCAAGTTTTACCTCATTCATTAAAGACAGAAATTTCCCTACTCCCTTATTATTGTTGTTTATTGTAAGTAAATGATTTGGTAGTCTCCTGCCTGGCTGTTTACAAAGTCCCAGTGCATATCCTATGATACTTAGCAACTGCTCAAAGCCTTGTATCCTGGTCAGAACCTCACAAGGAAGTCAGACACTATAATTCTATTAACAGTTCCTTATTGAAAGCAGAACATCAGACTCAAGCTAATCTGTTCTGTTGACACAACAAGCTTCAAATTCCTGGCTTACACTTTCCTAATCAGAAGCCTAATCAAATTTTACTTGTTAATATGATCTGATTATTAACTGGCCCAGAAAGGAAACATTTTTCTCTCCTAATTATTCAAGCCAGGACCCTCTTGAGCTCACTCCCTAAATCCAGACACCGGCAAGTGGTGGTTCAGACCTGCCATCTTGCTTTGCTGGGGTGAGGTTTTGTCACCTCTGAAATAAAGGGTAAAACCAGCCATGAATGAGGGAAAAGCCCAGCAAACATCGTGCTTGTGGAAAGGCAAGGGTACTTCCATGGCTGGCACTCTGGGCTACACTGAGCATCTCCCACATCAGCCCCGGTGCCTGATGGAGCTCCAGGCTTCCCTCACACGAGCCTGTCAGAACGAGGCATGTATTGGATCGCAGCCTGCTCCTCCAACCACCCTCTGCTGTGAGACAAGTCTGTTGCTGCTTCCCCTGTGCCTGGCAGCTGTTCCCAAGTGCCAGATGTGCTTCCCTCTGCTCTGCTGCCTCTCCCCACTCTGAGGGGCAGATGGAGCTGAGGTGCACTGGAGGAGAGGCAGCCTGTTGCTTTGCAGGGGACCATCCTACCCTTCGGCACTGCGCTGCCTCCCAGGAGATGGTGGTGGCAGGCACAAGGAGGACACCTTGTACAGAGAGGCTCTGATGGGAGGATATTCCTCATCAGACACATCAGGGAGCCAAGGGGTTCAGGTGACAAAGAGCAAAGGAGTGGGAAATGCACTTCACGAAGTTAAGGAGAGGTCTAAAACCTCCAAAGCAGGAAACGAGAGGAGATGATCATTGAAAACAAAGAGCAGACTAAGCAAGCAAATTCTGACAAGAAACAAAATAGAGGCTGGTGGAAGAGAAAGCACAGGACAGCACAAACAGCTGAGCAAACAGCAGCAAACCATCAGCAACGCAGTGAAACACGACTGAGAAAGGATCTGCTGCTCTGCAAAGGTCAGACAAGGAATCATAACTCAGGAGGAGAGAAAAGGACAGGTCTGGGGGAGATGACAGGATATTAACATCCCAACACTTTGTCTTGTTTTGTACAACCACTAAATAAATAAATATTCTGCACTGAAAATATACACTAAATTTTTGTATGCAAACATTATATATTATACCACGAACACCGTAATGTGAAACATTACAATAAAAAGAAAATGGAGAGGGAAGCATGAAACAGAGCAAAAAATTGCCTAGTGATTTCTGCCTTGTGCTTCAACTTCCATTGGTAATCACTCAGACTGGATGAAGTGACTTTCTGGCTCTCCTGTTGGGACAATGCTACTTAGAGACTGGGGAGGGAGGGGAATGTCTTCCAACATTTCTGAAAAATGTGCATCTCTTCAGAGTACAATACCTCAAAAAGGGAGCAGTGACTAGAGGGAGATAAATTATAGCATGCTCCCTCCACCACATAACAGCAAGGGTAAGCTCTCAATACAAATTACTTGATTTTTTTTTTTTTTTTTTTTGTTTGCAAGGAGAATGAATAATCTTATGAGAAATCCATGTGATGATAGATGGATGTCACCACGGATCGTTCAGGAAACAAAGTATGAAAAAAATTCTAATTATGGCAAATCTTAGTGGATTTAAAGCATTTGGGGGTCATCCATCAAAATTAAAGCATACTGAGATTAGAGAACCATATTAAGATGGGATACATCTTGCATTACAAGGGAGCTTTCCAAATTAAAGCCAACATGCAGGGAAAAATGTAATTCCTTTGAGCTTTTACTAAAATGTAGACAACTCATAATTAATATGCATACAGAATGGCTTGTAACTTGGTGGGTCATGTGCCTTTTTAAAACTTAGTAATTTTAATGCCATTTTTATTATTATGATTAATGCAAGCTAGTTTGTCTGATGAGAAGGAACAGAAGCAAATCAGAGTTAGCTGTCTGCTTCATTTAAACTCAGACTGGTAGGAATATACACTGCTCCCTGGCCTGAGATATCAAATAGAAAAAGGAAAAAAACTTTACAGAAATTGAACCATTATTTACTGAAGAGGATTGGAAGCTATCATCCATTTAACAGGGCTTGGCCAACCAAACTTTGGGACATAATTGTACCTTCTACAAGATACCAAGTTAATGGATAAGGATTTCAAAGGAGTTTTATTAAAAGAGTATTTTTCAGGCTGTAAAAGGGCTTTAGATTGACAAACATCTTCTAAAAGTGAGCTAGGAAAGCAGAAGGACAGTTTAATCCACATTGCCTTGATTTAGGCTCACTAAACTCACAAAATATCTGTTGAAACAGGGCTGCCTTTTATGAGGAATCAAACTTTCTCCTGTAATTTGACACTCTTTAATAAATGAGCCTGTGACACCGCAACTCAGGCTGAAGAAAAGAGGAGACAGGAGAGGCTGGCAGCCCTGGAAGTCAAGCCTGCAATATCTCAGATTAAAATCTTGTATAGCATCGTTTCCACCCCTCCATTCAACAGCACCAGAATATGGGTGATGCGAGTTGAGCCACAAACCTACAGTTAACACCCACCCTGCAGCACTGCTTCACAGTGGCTCCTGTGGTTGTGCCCTCCCTGTCCCCATCGCCCCTCTCTCCCCTCTGCTGCAGCCATGGCAGAGGCATGGAGTGGATGCCTTGTGCATGCAAGTACCCTGCAGAAAAGCCATTTTTCCTGTGTTTGCTACACCAGATTGCACACACAGCCAGCCTTGCCTTTCAGCAGCAATATTATTTCTGTCCTTACTACCCTGACATCACATCTGCCTCACATCAGGACAATGTGTCTGTCCCTTGTGTTCTGTGCACAGGCATAGAGGGATGGACTGAACGTGCAGGGAAGAGGGTGTTTCAGAAAAGCCCTGGGCAGGGCTGTGCATACACACAGAGCTGTGCAGATCTGATCAACTCAGCTTATCAGCAAGTTCCTTCAGAGGACACAGTTAAGCCCCTTGTTTTATAGGGTATAGGCTTTCAGTAAGACTTTGGTCAAACAGCTCTGAAGTGAAGGGGAGAAATCACCATCCATATACTGAACTAATTCTAAACTCCAATGAGAAAGTCTTCAGGGAGAGAAAGCTGAAAAATGGAATGAAACCAGTACTAAAGCCCACATATTTGCAGGCAAGCATTGTAGATACTGCATCAGTATTGAGTCAGCAGCTAAGGCAGGCAGTAAAAGTTTGGAAAGAACACGCCTCTGGATAGGTTAAGTGCACTGGACAATCCATACTCCATACCAAAACCATTTTCAGGAGACCTGTGCATCCCCTATCAAGCAGTTCCTGCACTCCTCTTTTTGTTTCTTCTTTTACTAACACACCCAACCACAAGAAGGAAGATCCTTTCTACTCTCCCCCTTCCTCTGCCTCCTGTTTATCTTTTTTCTGATCTCTGTCCTGGAAAGCTCCCTGCAGCTAGTTTTTCACCTGATAGAAAGTGAAGCAAAAAACCTAAAATCAGTCTTCTTTTAAAAGTCCTTTTTACCCTTCCTTAAATTTCTTCAAAATATATCAATTACTATCAATCTATCCAAACGGCTTCATATATTTACCATAATTTTATTCTCTGTCTTCACTGCTACTGCAGTTCTACCTCCTTTCCATCTTCAACTTTGCTTTATTTGGTCATTGGTCTCCCATTTTGTTTGGATCTCACGGTCATGAATTGGTAGCGATGTGACTTCCAGCCTTCCTTATGCATGTGATTGGCACAGGTAATTAGACAAAAGGAGGAGGAAAGTATCCAAGTTTTTGCTTGACCCACACACTCTCAAAGATTTGCCAGCAAATGAATGTGCAGATAATGTGAACGAGGTGTCATCAGGACTGACAGCCCCCAGGGTGCACACTGCAACAGAGAAAACACAGCAGCTGCAGGGCTGATCTTCAGTCAAAGCACATCTACAGTAAATTCTTCATTTCCAGGGCAGAGTCAAGATATCAACCCCCTACAGCCAATCAACACACAAGAATTAAAAAAAAAAAAAATACTGCAGATATCCCAGGAAAGAGGCGGCAGATCATTAAACAATCTTTTCAAACAGCCTTGACCAACTTGAATACTCCCCTGCTGAGTAACAACCAGGTTGTTAAAAGGCAGAAACTGGATCATTTCAAAACACACAAACATATCACATTTCATTATAAAACTTAGGATTTGCTAAGAAGTGGATAAAAAAATTGAAGAAAATAAAAAAAAGGTAGAAAACCCATTATTTTCCCAATCTATAAAATTAGTCCCTTCTCTTTAACATCGTTTCTGTCCCCTGTTGCAATCTGCAAGCTCTTACACATTTGAGCTGGTTATCATATGCCCAGTTCAGCGGGCTCCTGTTTGAAAGTGAAGCTACATGTTGTTAACAGACATCATGGAGAAAAGTAGATGAGTTTCTATCATTTTTTATCTTCAGACTCACCTCAGGAAGACAGCTACGACCGCAGCTTTCCTGGCTAGCACACTTTACCACAACCCACAGAACATGCTAAGATCTGCATTTTCATTAGAAAAAAATAAAGTAACCGGGAACCAGGACACATCAGGCTGCCAGCAGCAGTCACATAAGCACTGTCTCAGACAGCAGCCTTCATCTGGAGTGACCACAGAGAAGCCATGGCCTGATCCACTGCACTCCTAGAGCCCAAGCCCAGCTATACCCCTGCTCACAGCACAGAGCAGCGCGTGCCTTCCTCCTTAGCCTTCTCCAAGGGCTGAACTTCAGAGATCCCACATGGGCATAGCCCGAGAGCATTTTGCCTATGGATTAGGAGTTACCATTCAGCATCACAGAGAACACTGCAAAGGTGACAGAACCATGGAAACATACAGACAAGTGCGATTCCAGCCGACAAAAGAAAAAAGGCAAACCACTGACACAATTAAAAGCATAATGGGCTCAACACAGCATCGATGCTTTGTGCAGACAAAGGATGACTGCATTTAAAGCCACTTACGGAGCTGACCAGGTATTTCAGGCTGGAACAAACAGCCAGGGAACAGCTAATGAACAGCTGCTAATGAGACATTTGCTCACCGTGGAGAACAGAAGGGGCAAGAAAGAAGCAGGGTGTTACTGTCACTGAATGCCTCTGGGCAACAAAAATTGTAAAGGAGGAGAGAGTTCAGTGTGACAGGTCAGGAGCTTGAAGAGATGGGCACAAGCTCTCAGCAGCTGTGGTACTTAGGCTGAAATAGCCAGCAAGGGTGAGAAATGAGATTTCAGAATTTCTGAGGAAAATCTTAATAACAGAGAAATCGTATCATAATAAGCAAATAGAAGGGATGAGGGAAGCTTAAAGATGAACCAAGAGAAAAATATAAAGCCTGGGACTGAAGCAGTTGATGTGAGACAACCAGCCAAACACTGTAAGAGAGCTATAAGAGTATAATTCAAAAACATGCATTTACTTTTACTGAAAACGGGACTGGGAGAGAAAATGGATGTTTTAAATAGGTTTATAAAAGCATGCAGACTTCCCCCACTGCCATATTTCAGGTGTTTGCAAATTAAATCTAATTGCATTTTACAAATATCTACAAAGATATCTCAACACTACATGTAAATTTGCTTGGTTAAAGTTCCTATGTTACCTTTCACAGCTGCCAATATAAAAGAAATGGTACCTGTCAAGATAGTTGTTTGCTTGTACTCCCCTACATAGCTATTTCCCTTTAATTTTCCCATGTCTTATTCCCATTTTATATTTCAATAGGAGATTTGTATATTTTATATATATATATATATAAATGTTTCTGCCTCACATTAAGAACAAAATTATTGGTAGAAGACCCGTTTTTCTATTCTGTGTTTTCCACTTTTCCAGCATCCTAGTTCACTGGGGTCTCATCACTGTAATAAAGTTTTTGTCCAGGATCTGATAAATAACAAGAATGACAGCAATATATCTTTCATTTCCATGTTTTCTCTTATCTCAAATACGAGGAAAAAAATCAAGCCAAAAGCACTGCATTTAAGTGTCAACATCCTGACAGTTTCTTCTTCATGGAGCTCCATGTGTTCTGAGGTGGACAGGAAGAAAAGAAACTCTCAGTAGGTAGACTCCTGACTTTGAGGCAGTAGAAATTTGGTTGAGGAAAGGTCAGAGTTGAATAAGAAACAAGATTTGTTTCATTATATTAGGAAAAAGCTTAATAGAAACAAGATATCTAGATTAATTAGAGCATAAATCTCTTCTAATGGCTTCAGCCCAGATCATCATCTTTTAATTGCCTTTCATTTCAAGTCGTGAAGGTTTTTGGCATACGTACCTTATTTTTATTGATTTCATTTTTAAATCAATAGAAGCGATCACACAGAAGTCAGCCTTTACTGACTTGAGTATTTTGAGAGAAGCCTAAGAAACAGAAACACACAGCAAGAGCTGGAGTTCAAAATGCTTGAACAAGGCCCTTTAACCATCATCCACACTGCTTTGGATCTGCTTTTACAAGAAACTGTCCTCCCTTGTATGGCTTTAATCACAGAATCCTAGAATAGCTGTGGGTTGAAAGGGACCTTTAAAGGTCACCTAGCCCAACCCTTCCTGCAAGGAGCAGGGACACCTTCCACTACAGCAGGATGGTCAGAGCCCCATCCAACCTGGCCCTCAGTGTTTCCAGGGATGGGGCATTCACTACCTCTCACAGCAACCTGTTCCAGTCTCACCACCCCTCACTGTAAAAAACCTCTTCCTTCAATCTAATCTACATCAATCCTCCTTCAGTTTAAAATGTTACCTCATCCTATTGCAACAGACCCTGTTAAAAAGTTTGTTCTCTCATATGAGATGCTATTTGCATCACGCACAGAAAGTCTGCATAAACAGAAGGGGATCTATTAAAGACAAAGAAACGGTAGTTAAGGGAGAAAGGAAACAACTGCAGACACTGGCATGATGAGATGCTTTGTCCCTTGGCCCACGTGAATTTTGTTTTCCCAGCACAGGGAGGCAAATGCCATTATTCTCACCTACTCCCTGAACTTTTCATGACATCTCCTGCTGAACCCACCATGGTTTGACTCTCCCTTTAAAGTGAACTAACCAAATTATTGTCTTTGTAAAATGACAAAATATCACCACATGACTGAGCTTGGAAAAACAACAAAAGTGAGCCTGCAATGCTTTGTTCCAGTACAGACTGGCCTATCTCCTATTGCTCACAGTACAACTCTAGAAACGGAAAATTTCTTACTCTCTAGAAATGAAAAGGAATAGGTGCTTTGCAGCTTCCAGTTTGCTATCTCCAGCACTGTGCCAGCTTCCACTTTCAAGAGTGCAAATGAATGAGCTGCACTTATGATGTGTATTTAAATTCCAATTATCATACAATTAAGCTACAACTATGCTTCCTGAGAAACAATATGCTCTTACAGCATAAACAAAACATCAGCAAAATTACTGAGATTGTTTCTTAGAGACATAAACCATTTTCATCTCTTACTGCTTGCCAAAAGGATATTGTTTTACATCCAAAGAATGCCTCTCTATATATATGCATGTTCTGGTATCACCATTCTTAAAATAGCTTTCAAAACATTTTTAAAACTAATCCTGTGGAACCTCTCTCCCCCTGAATTAATCTGATAGAGCTTTCATAAATAAACATGGTCTCCCCTTCCCAATGGGGAAGGGAACAGTCACATACCTCAGAAACCATGGATTTTAGTCAACAGAGTTTAAAGGAGAACTTATCCTTAAATATTTGAAAATAATTGTCAGCCCCCTCCCCCTCAAACCCAGACAACAATATATCCTGTCATTGTCTTTATCTGATATTTTTAGATTCAGTCTTGAAGTCCAGCTCCTCTCTAAACTCAAAGGCAAGTCCTAGAACATTTCCTCTTGTCAGGATATGGCTTTGTAAAACTGATCCTTTGGTCTGAATAAGGCTCAATGCATTGATGTAAATGTAGAATGCAAAAAAGTGCCAAAGGACTTTCTCCTTATTCTCCAATCCAAGAAAGCCCACTGCCTCTGCAGCTTCAAAGTAGCTGACATGCAGCCCAGAGATCAGGCAAGCATTTCCAAGCTTATTATAGGCTGGTTTTCCGGGAGTCTCCCTCTCTCTACATGTTATTCAGCAGACATGCAAATGAAGTATTGTCCAATTTGTTCCCAAGTTTCTTACAGAAATGCAGAAGCAGTGCTCTCCTTTGTGCTTTCCTAAACTGCCCTACTGGCCTGGCTCACAAATTTCTGCAGTCTCTAGATGTGTTTCTGTATTTAAACTGAGTGAAACACACATAAACTGTATTTCTTGAGTGACAAAACTCACACAAACTTTACTGGTACTACAAAAAATAAAACCTTTACAAAGAGATCTCGCTAAACTCTGCAGTTTAGAGATTAATTACAGAGACATAGAACTAGAAAGAGGGCACCTCACTCCACTCTCTCTCCCTTCTGCCTTCTCCACACTGAAACACCTACCAAGAGTACATTACAGACTTTCTCTGGATAAATAGGTTTAAAAAGCAGCTACAAATTTTGGGTGCACAGGTAGTTTTAAGTGCACCAACTAAGAAATCCCAAAATATGCTGGATGACAACAAAGTCACTTTTGAAACTGGACCACCACACCACAATTGCCCCTCCAATAATTTCATTCTATTTGGGCAATAATAATTTTCCGCATGCCTGATGGCTGTGTGATTTCTTGCCAGTGATGAGCATAAAACATAGTCACAGCATTGAAAAGTGAAACCCAGATTTCGATTCTGAGAAAAAAACCCCACAGTCTCCCACTTCAAAGTAACCTGCAAGGTCTCAACACTTTCTATATTTAACAGGTACTAAATTGGGCTCAAATACAAAACTGTCAAGTGACAAAGTTTTCTTTGCTTAGTCATTCCTTTGCAAAATTTGGTGAATTTTCTCACTATCAATATCAAACCAGCTAATTTTGTGAATATTTTCTAAACTTAGATGTTAACTAAACATATTTTCATTATAATATAATGATCAAAATAAAGGTCCGTTCTTTCTGAGACTTGCTGTTAATTTAAAGCAGTGTTAAATGAAATTAAGCTGTATTACCCCACTACCATGTGTGTTTTAGCTGATGGTGTTATTTACACTTCTCAGTTCTGAAGAAAGAACCTTCATCACATGAACCCTTTCCTTTCTTCCATTTTTTTCCCCATAAGGGTATTTTCTTCATCTTTTTTTCCCTTTTCTTCCTTTGCAGATACCCGTCACATTCCTCTTCCCATTTCCTTCAAGAACTCTTTTTATCCTGTTGTCACTGACATGCCAACAAGAGATAGACAACAAGGTCTTGTTCAAACAGTGTAATGCTGAACAAGCATCAGTAAGTTGGCATCATTTCAGAAAGCACAGAGAGCAGAAGTTTTCATAATTGTTTATTAACAAAGAAGAAAAAAAATAGTTGGAGGATATGCAGTTCCCTGAAAGCCACTGTTGAGTGCTAGCACCTTTCTTTTTTTAAAGGCACATGTGATAGCTTCCAAAAACTGAAAATGAAAACTTCTCCATCATAAAACCTATTCTCTAAATAAATAAATAGATAAAAATGCTTCTCCTGAAATCCCTTTTCTCCCAGAAACACGCTAGTAACAAATCAGGCAACCAGATCTACTTCATGCATCTCATACAGCTGTCCTGACAGACTTTGCTTCTGCCTTGAAGGGGAGACCAGGCAGCCTTAGGAGGCATGGATATTGCTGTAAAGGAGAAACTCAAATACAATGATGATACAGTATCAATAATACAAGGTCCCATAGGGCAGATCACTGAAAAATAAATTTCAGCTCAACCAACCAAGGAAAATCAATCCACATTGCTAAGGTAGTTTGTACATCAACAGGAGTCTCTGTGTTAGTAGCTATTACTCCACACTGCTGTGCTCATCAGTAGGAAGAAATTAACCTTTGTCCTGTGCAGCCCATCAGAGGAGACGAGTGCACTTCACAAAGCTGAGTACAGTACTAAATAAGCATGCAAATGGCACAGGATTCAGGTTAGGTTGAGTTCTACAGCATTACGCTCATGACACTACACATGAATACAGTCACAAGAAGTGCAAACCATACCCACAATGTCTTTGAATGAAGCCACACTCAATTTTAATTTTGTCTCAGGCCTTTACAAATTGTTATGGAATGTGGATAAGAAGGCAAACAAGAGCCAGTTTGATGGCAGGCTCACAGGCTGCAGCAATGCCCTGGTCAGGCATAAAACAAAACCAAAGCACAGATACAATTAAGGTTCTGCCTCTCCTAGTAGTAATCTTGGAGACTGTTTACTCAGGAACACCAACACACCAAAGGAAAGGATGCCAATGCCTGAAGACAAGTCTGTTTAACTCCAAACAAGGTTTGGATATTGCTAATAGTCTTCCTGCTTAAGCTGAACCTCAAAACACCTAGAAAAGCCTTAAAGGGCCTGGAGACCACATGTTAAATCACAGGTAAAGAATGTTTCTATGAGAACTGACTGAGCAGATTGCCACAAAGAATTTCAAAGCTGTGCCACAGACCACAGCAAGGGTGGGGTGGTGTGTGTATGTGTGAAGATCAGTGGTGTGAAGGTAAACCCTAAAACAAGGGTATTAACTATGGCACGGATCACTCTGGAATGATACACACAGGAATATAAAGCCCTTTCATATAGCTATGTTCTGCCCCAAGCATGGTGTGTAAGATCTCCCCCACTTAAGTGCACCCTTGCACACTATAACTCAAATTCCTCCTCCACCCAGCCTCTGAAACACTTCTCTAAGTTTGCACCAAATGTCCACCCATATTTTCTCATCTGATTCCCTGCTTCCTGTTTCCATTACACAACACTCCTGCTCCCCCAAGATAATCACAGTTCTAGCACCTCCTTGCTCAGTCAGATTGTAAATTCTCAACCCCTCCCTCACCATCCAGTCGTCCTGGCTCTGGAGGATCTTGTCCAGGTGGGCAATCTACACTTGTATAAGACCTAAGGAAACTCCCCCATTTCTGTTAGAATTTGGGAAAACTATGATGTGTATCCTCCCCCAGGCAGCAGCATGCAAACCCACAAACCTTTATCTCTAGTCATGCTCACAGATACTGGTTCACCTAAAAAGCTACAAAATTTTCATCAACACAGCCAACATATGGGCAAGGTTACCTGACAAAGAGGAATAAAGGTCTTTTGGAGGCCACTGGTGGAATCAGATATAGTGCTTTTACCTTCTCTATGTGAGAATTTTCAAGATACATGATACTTATTTCTTTGCGATCAAAGGTCAATCTTTTATCCCAGCCGTTCACAGTAATCAATTACCTTTATCTGCAAGGAAGTTCCCAATTTCATTGACACATCTTATAAGATTCATGCCTTCCACCTGCTCCTTAATTAGTATTAAAAGTAATTGAATATATTTGTGATTTTTCAAGATACAAACCAAATTCATTGGGCAAACTTCTTAACTCCCATATACTTAGACACAATTAATCTCAAATATAAGGACTGTTACTAGCATATGTTGTCTGTATTGGTTTCTTTTCAAATCTCAGAAGTAAAATAGGGATCTACGGAAACAAGAAGTAGATTTCATCTTCATCCCTGGCAAGTAAAGCATGAAACACACGAGTGCTCTTCCAGGTCAAGGGAATAGGAAAAAATGCCAGTAACACTAAAGGAAACAGGCTTTCTCACAGAATTCTCAATCCATTTTGCATGACCATACTCACAGGGGCCTTTGGATACAGTACAGGGAATCTGTACAGTCACTGAGACAGACCAGGCCAACAGAACACTCTATGAGGGGCCTCAGAAAAAATACAGATGTGGTTGCGAGCTGAGATGGGCAACTGTAAAGTGGTTGTCACTATGGAGAGGAAGGACATGTTGGTGACCGATGTCACTAAAGAGATCTGGGGTGGGAGAATGCCACAATGCCTCTGGCAGGGGCACCGGGTGTCCGTTTGCAGTTCCAGGGGCGGGCCGGCTGCTTCAGGGTTGTGGGAGGGTTGGCGAAGGTCCAGTGAGGTTTCACCCAACCCACCAGTGTTCCAGGCAAGTGGAGGAAGGAGAGACAAGCAGAGGAGCATTCCCAGATGGTTTATTCGGCACCGGGGTCATGNAAATCTGGCCAACAGCACACCACAACAGGAGAAGAAGATAAAAAACAGTCTTAGAGGGAGCAGATGAGGATGCAGAGTGACGCATCCGTTGTGGGACAAAGGTTGGGCTGAACACAGCCCAAGCTGGAATGTAGGAGAGAAGGATAATTTGAATTTTAGTGCATGAGCCTAGGTAATAAAAGTACTACTTACAACAACCATAGTGAAAAGAGAATAAAAGTTTTTAAATAAAGGCCCAAGAATTTCATATGGATCACACTGAATTGGTAACAAAAATGTAGACAAGAGGAAACACTTGAAAGTCACATGTTCAAGTGAGTTAATAGCCTCAGAAAACTACCAGCCACTACCTTCAGGTATTTCTGAATGGCTAATGATATAAATTTGCTTATGTTTGTAAAGAATTTGAAATTCAATGATACTCAATTAGCAAATTAAAAAGGCTTCTCCAAGGACACTTAGTGCATTGTGGTCTAATGAGAACTAGGGAGCAGATAATTACTCTCAGTGCCCTAACTGACTACACAATATGCAGAAGCCAAGCTCTATTTTGGAGTAAATGTATGCACCTCCCCAGCTACACAGGCACAAAAACTTGCCTTGTAAAACATGGATGACTGTAGTAGCTTGACTATTGTGCAGATTCAGATATCCAAAAGGGATTTTTGTAATGCGAGTACCACAGCCTAGGTGTGAGCTCTATAGGCTGGCATCACATGGGTACGTACTCTCTCCTCCACGCTCCAGCATGTACACCTCAATGTACACACACACAGCCTTCAAAAGCCAAGAGGATGAGCCTGCAAACAGAGGTGTTTTCACTGAAATCCTTATACAGCTCTTGGTTGTTTTGCTAGCATTCAAACATTTGCTGAGCAGAATGCTATTTCACACTTCCCTCTGCTGCTGAAGCCCTGGCATCCTGTTCCTAAACAGTGTGACTTCTAAGTAAGATACAGCATCGTCAGAGAAGGACACTTCCCTGGAGAAGGGCACAGTAACTGAAAACAGGAAAAATCATAACAAACACTCCTTCATTTTCACTAGATCCCCACGCAATTCACACCAGCTAAATCTTGCATGGCAACAGGAGAGAGGGGCTTGGATTTTTATGACAATGTCTAGTTATCTGCTCCTCTCCCATCCCGCTGGCTACTGTGGTACTTACTGCAATAAAAAAAAGCTGTTTTCCAAGCAGCACTGTTGTAGTTGGACTGGCTGATTCCTTCACAGATCCAGACAGATGCAAGCATCTTCAGTGAGAACGTCACTATTCGATGGCTTTTACTTCTGGCTGGTCTACAAAGCAAGAATCTTGTCACAGTTCACATTCTTCTGAGTCTTTTAAGTTCCCTACAATGCTCAGGATGTTTATGCAATTAAGTTTCACAAATTTAAGATTTATTTTGTGATTTAAGGTTTGGGAATTAGCATTTATCCTGAATAAGAATTTCCACTGCTAGATATGAAATAATCTAAGGCCAAATGGAATGTTCAGATGTCACAGTAACACACAGTGTTTTAAAATCTAAACTTATCAATTTCCTGATGGAAACTTACTGAAACTGATAAATGGAGGCAGGTATCTTGTACAGAATTAATGACTGGTTGTGTCAAACAAAAATTCCTGAAACATTCCTAGAGCACCCAGCTGCTAAAATTTGATTGTAACACAATAAAGTAACACTTAACTTTCACGTAAGAAGAGTAAAAATGACAGAAATAGGCACCTGTAGTACTAAAGACAAGAATCCCAAACAGGTAACTTCTCTAATTAGTAATATGACTGGTGACATGCACAGTGGACAAGGATTAATCACACTGAAGGAAGCAGCATGAACATCTCAGCACTGAACGTCTAATCCAGCTGCAGGGAACAGTGTTGGGGTTTAAACAGCAACAGTTGTATTGTCATGCACAGGAGAGGGGTTGGATTTTTTAAACTTTTTTCCAGAATGCTGGGATACACTAAAAGAAAAAAAAAATGTTTTACACAGCTAAAATATTTTTGACATTAAGAGTACAATGCTTGAGAATGTAAATTACAGGATATTAATAAAATATCAGCTTATTGTAATTTTCTTTAGGAAAAAAACCCTGCAAATTAATATACAGTCAGACTATATGTTCACCACTTTGGATTCTAAATATTTAATGGTCAGCACCTTTCTGCCATACAACTATTACATGTACATTCCAAAATTGCTGCCAATTTACTAACTTTTACTACTGAAATTTAGAAATGAGGTAATGTATGGGGATATAAAGCATATGTCTCAATGCAAGGATTAATTTTTTTTTAGAGCAAGGCCTCATTTTTGTGTCATACAAAACAATGGTGTTTAAGGCCCCTACACAGGACAGGCTATGTTTCTAAATCATCATTTGAAAAATGGTAATATTCAGTAACAGAGAGACAGAATCTTGAAAAATCACAGACCAACCCAACATTCTCTTAACATTAATTTTATAAAATACCTTACATGAACAGATAAAGAACTTGAGCATACATAATGACCAAAATTTAAAAAGAATATTGAATAAAATATAAATTAATTGAACACATCACTAAATTTGCCACATGTTAGACAAGTTTATAAAAGGCATTTTCAGATAAAATAGTTATTTGAAAGAAAATCCTTCAAAATGGAAACTGCTGAAGTCCTTTTTCAAGAAGTCACTCCTAAAAGCGCTAAATTCCAGGTCATCAGGTAGCACCTGACTTTGCTTTGAATATGGTGTTCATTTACTTCAAAATTTGTCAATATTTAAGACACAAATTTAAATGCTTTCAGGTCAGTTATCAGTGCAAAGTAAAGCGTCAAGCTGAAAATGAGAGAAATACAACAGAAGAAATGATCCTGGTATAAAACTTTCTAAATTCACATTATAACAAGGCTGTGGCAGATGCACTCTTGAGATACTGGACATAAATTCAACCAGTGGCCGTTTTAGAGTTCCAGACAAACCATTAACATGGCTAATTATATTAATTTCCTTTATCACAATTTAACTTTTTTCCTACACATAGCCTTTGGAAAAGATCTGTGCTGCTGATGTCCACTTGCTCTGCTCAACGTCTGATTCAGCCAATTTGCTCAAAATGCAGTAACTGAGCCAAAAGGAGAGAAAAAGTGAGGCCAACAGACATCACAAGGATGGTCTAAAGACTGTAATGTTGGAACAAATAAGATAGCACATGTTTCTGAGTTTAACCTACTTTGTTCACCCCAGCACTCTCATTCAAGTCAGTCCACCTTAAAGTTGTATAAAGTGCATAACACACGGCCAGGCTCAAACCCTTAAGTCTTTCAAAGGTTAAAAATATATTTAGAGAACTCTGTCTTTAGAGAACTAGACTGCAGCCAGATTAATTTATTTTAAGCCTATTAATTCCTGCAGAGTAAACACCAACACTCTAGCAAAGCAATTTTGCTGTTTGTCTTTAGAACTACTATCCAAAACAGGTTTGAAACAGTCTGCATGTTCCACTATTTAGAAGTGTTATTTGCACACTCATTTAAAGATTAATGGAGCTCTTTTCAAGTTACCACTCAGAATATTGCTCATCAAGTTTGGCTTTCTAACATATACTAGAAAAAGTGTCACTGGTGGTCACAACCAGAAGGGGAAAAGAAAACTTTAAAAACCTTAATCTATCAGGCAGCAGTTCCAGCCTCTAATTGAAATATACAGATGTAATTTATACTAAGCTGCTGCATAAAAAAAGAGAAAATGAGTTCTTCATTACAACTCAAAATTTCAAAACCCAATCTGCAGATTGTTTGTTCATCCTTGTAAAGTGTTATTCTTTTCACTGTCATCATTGCTATGCTGGCAGTTATGCTAGAACCTCATTTCCAGTACAACCAGAGTGTATAATTTAATAGCATGAATCATTTTGAATTTAGAGTTCGCTAAAATGCTACAGTGATGTTGCAAACAAGCCAAATGAACAAGAGGGTTCAATACTACACAAAACTTTCTCCCAAAACAGAGGAAAGAGATTAAGTTGAACCAAAAGCACAGAATATAACTTACACCAAAACTTTTCCTAAGTCGTAATTGAGGAATGAACAATTAAAGGAAGATGTAAATGCCTTTTCCTGGAACATAAACTCAGGATCATTTGCTTAAATCAAAATGGAGCAACAGCTCTTCCCTATACCCTGTATTCTCCTGATCATCTTTTAGCACTGAAGCAGATTAATGATATCCATACTGTGCTTGGTGATGCTACAAAATAATTCAACTAGTTTTAAGAATAAGTTTTTTGATGAAACAACGGGATTTTGAGATAGCACAGTAATTTCTAGTGGATGTTCTCATTATTTCAAATCCTGCAGTCCAGCCACCTGCTGTCTTTAAAAACATCTTTACAACAAATGCACTGGCTGCTGATATCCAATCCTTTATGTGGTACAAATTTTAGCACTTGGTCAGAGTGAAAGAGAACACTAACAGCTGAAAGGGAATAATGAATATATACTTCACAACCAGCCTGGCACACTGAAAATTGTCATATACTTGTCACATCTCAAAATGAGAAAAAATATTCTAACTACCACATGGTTTTATTTTTTCAATAGTATTAGAAAAAAAGATTTCAAAGTTTCCTAAAAAAAACAAGAAAGCAGCAATCTTAAGAATCGTTCTGAAAATATTTGGACTCAACTTTGAAAGGACTCAGAATAGAGTTGTCTTCTCTCTATTTTAAAATCAGGAAGATTTTTAAATTGGCTTGCATCAATTTGGGCTCACAAATAAAACACTAACATTTGGAGTATCACTAATGAAGTAAAGCAAAAATGTGTTTCCAACTAAGCAACTGGAAAGTGAGTGAATGAATTTGGGTGTTAAACACATCCTGGAGGATTATAAAGTGTACAGGGGAGGGAGTGGGTTACTAAAGAACCTTGCAAAAAATATTGCTACAGTAGCATTAGGAATTAACAGTGCATCAAAGATTTAAAGTATCCAAGCTAATACAAACTGATCCAAGCCACAATGAACCACAGGATAATCACTCAAACAAAATATTAACTGCATTCTACTTTACTGAAGCTAGAACTGGAATTTACCTGAATATCTTTAATGTAATTGAAAAAGATTCCTTTTAGTCTTGCCATAAAGAACTGGTGCCATTAGTGTGGAATCAAAACACAGTATTATCAAATGCATTTGGCTTTTTCTGAACATCTGCAATCAAATACTAGAATTTGAAAGACATTTTACATGTGAGAACTCAATATCACTGTTGCATGAAGTGTTTTATTTGTTGGTTGGGATTTTTTTGTGGAAACTGTATATAAAAGACCTTGAGGACTACAGGTCGTGGAATTCTTGTTAAACAGAAAGCTGCCCAACATTACTGTCAAATTACCTTGAAAAAGGTAGTTCACAGAATAATGTGTTTTACATTCAGATATTTCCTCTTTCAAAAGCAAAGGAATCTCAGAAGAAAAAAAAATCAGTAGTGAAGGCCACATACTTTTTGCATTTGATGAGCTGAAATGCAAAAAACAATTAAAGCATCTTGAAAAAAAAAAAGACCAAAAGAAACACAGAACTTTTGGAAAGTGATGATTTAGTTGATGGAGTGGTCAGCATGGAAACTGTTGGGAATGCTACAGCAGAACTGACCACAAGTACAAGGGAATATGAACAGGACATTGTACAGGCACAAACTAGAAAACTGTAACTTGCCAACTTGTAAACAAGAAAAAGCATTTCACAGATTAAAAGTTCTAGGGAAGTAAACTTTTTTAAATTACTTTGTAAGTTCAACCCTGATTTAAAAAAGTATGGCTAGCAAAAATACATAAGCCTCAGCATATTTATAAGTCTTGATGAGAGCAGCCAGGAGCCTTTGATAAGCAGCTGGAAACAAACACCCTTCTGCTAAGGATGGAAGAAAAATGTTCCGTTCTGTTCTTCCTCTCATTCCAAAATCCACACGTGTATCTGTAGAATTCACATGCTCCAAGAAAAATTTGATGCTGCTATAGATTGAGACGTGGGGAGACTGGTGGAGGAAAACAGACAAACTCTCTTAAAATGCTACGGGCCACGTCAACATTATTCTGGGCAATTTCAAGTGCCCTCTTGACCTCTTCAAAGGAATAGCCCTCTCCCATGAGTTTTGCTATTTTTCCATCCACATTTTCCGTGGAACTGTCAGAGCTGTAGGCTTTCCTGTGATGTATTTCTGGTGCAGTTCTCCGAGGAAGTGGTTTAGGGGGCCTGGCTGGTGCTTGTGAACCATCTGTTTCAAATAAAAGAGACAAAAATCATTATAAATTGGACTAAGACTGTGTCATAGGTTGGTCAAACCTCACAAAGCTATTTAAAAAGTAAAATTCTAAAGGAACATGAAGAAATATTTTAGTTAAGCAATATATATCATTTTAAAATTTTGACAAAAGGTCATACTATTTTAATAATATGATAGGAAGATGCAATTTACAATCTGGATTATCTAAAGTTGAAAGAAAAACTAAGGTATGATGGAACAGCAAAGACAGTTAAAATAGCCAGTCAAACCTTTAAAGGCTCTCCACTCTCAATCCACAGTTTGAGAACTTAGTTAACAAACGCAAACAACAAAACAAACTAACAAAAAACTCACAAACAAACCAAAAAAACCCTACAAAAACCAGCAAATAAGCAAAACCCAAACACAAATTTGATCACAGTTTTATTGATGGCCATAAGTTGTGTAGAAGAGGCATCCAGACAAACATGCCTGAGGGAGAAAAAAATCCTTCATTTATTGGTCCATCTTGCAGATTCTGTTCAGTCAATTGCTATTCATTTCATGCACAGCAGCTACACATAAGTACATAAATAAGTGTTTTCTCAAGAAGGCCTCTAGCCCAATTATTCCCATGATAAGCACAGAACACGCTCCTTCCTCTCTAGTCCCCCTTCAGAAATACCTCCTGGTTCCTCATCTGCTGAGGGAAGGTTACCTTCACAGTTAATGCTGGTGACTAAGAATCATGATATCCTGATGAAAAAAAGCTAATATTCAAACTTGCTAATCTTCTCAGAGTCAAGAGTTTTGTGCTCAAGGAAACTTGGTACTTTACTGAAACCTCCTTATCCTCACTGATTCCACAATAAGAAGCTTAAATACAAGCAGGCATAGTGCAGAAAACACTTTCAAGAGCAAAGTATTAAAAAAATTAAAGTGTCTTTAATCTCTCAAAAAGGGTTCTAACAAGTCCTATCAACAGTGACTTTGATAGATAAATTAGAAGAATTTCTGGCTCTGATACTTCCTGTTTACTTACACTGAGAGCAGTGGCATTTTCCAGTGTTAAGTACTTCAGAGACCGTTCTTTAGGCATGGAAGACATGCTATATTTCCAGTATTCTTGGTGTAACCTTATCATAACACTGGATAGAGAGAACTATAATTCAACTAAGTGCATTGAACACTTCAGATAAATGAAAGCAGTTCACACTAGAGCATGTCTAATGCAGGTGTATTTTTCTCTCAGGTTAGTATTTCCATCAATTCAGATGAGTGTTGCTATAAAATTTAATTCCACTTCTTAATTCAGAGAGTTAATAGCACCTTTAGCAAGATGGTGACATTCATATAACAAATGGATGAAAGAAATTTGATTAAACATTTACAGTAAGGAGCTAAGACATACAGGTAGTAAGGGCTACTTAATATTTGTTTTGATTTTTTTCTCTCTGAAGATTAAAATAATGATGTAAATTATAAACATGCTAATAAACACACCTGAAGCAGATCCAAAGCTGCTATGAAGGTGTGAAAGATCCATGAAACACTTGTCTGAGAAATTAACTATAGCTCAGGAAATGTGGTTAATCACTAAAAATTGAATCAGAAACAAATTCAAATTTCTCACTTCACTTATTTTAGAAAACTCAAGACTGAAAAAGAGTAATATTCTTTATCTTTAGAATAATGGCACATCATGTTAAAACCAATAATTTTTCTTTCACAAACATTCAAACTGTTTTAATATGTACATTCCATTATGGACTTTATTTCTATACAGTATGAAACAAAATTAATTTACAAACTTTACAATTTCCCCTGGGCTTGAAGTACAGAAGAAATTCCTTATGCATAAGTCAGATCCTTCCCTGTGCTTGTGTTACATGAGGATATTTTTGCTTGACTCAAGTCTAATACAGGCTTAAAACTGTAGTTATTTCTTGTTTAAAACCTTCACTTCACTGAAGCTTTCAAACTTTATTAAGCAATCACATCATTTAGGAAAGGTCATTTTTAATTCTGTCAGCAGATTTGAAGCATAGACATTTTATTCTCACTACAGTGACATCTCTCTATAGCACAGATACTTTGAGATCTTCAGCACTCTCTCTCAATTCCCATTATTATTTTTTTAAATGCTGAATCTCTTTCAATATCTTCACATCCATATAAAATTTCAGCTAAAGCTGGGTATCATATTGGATCCTGAGCTTAAAGATACTAAGCCTAAGCTGCATGTCCATCTGGACACTGAGATAGAGGTATTAAGCAAGACTTTCCTTCCCAACCTCCCATCCTCTCTGATGTTTCAGCCACCACAGATGTCTAACTAAAAATTCAAATAGATTTTCTAACTGTGCAATTCAATTAACAGTTTCTGACATGAGCAGCTTCCTCCACTGCTCACATTTCTGTAATTCAGCACGAGATTGAACCCTTAGGTAAGGGGTCAGCATAAAGGCAGACACAGGCTCATTTAATAAGTGTTTAAAAAGCATGGAAAAAGTGGTGAGAGCTCTATGGCACAGTGGGAAGAGGCTATTTGTAACGATGCCAGCTGTCTGTTCCTCTCTGCTGTGAACTGCCCTTCTTTTTTCCCCTCGCCACTGCTCCTGGATGTTCCTCGCTCTTTCACCGGCAGACTGAGGAGCATCAGAGATGCAGGTGACAAAGGCTTGCTGTGCAAGGCCCTCTGGGGAACAGAGGCAAGCAGCTACAGCTAGCCTAACTGGGGTACAGGGACAAGGCACCCCCAGGGGACACGTGCTCTGAGGAACAGGGAGAAAGCGAGGGAAGGGCTCACTGCACACACTGCTCCATCAAGCTGTTAGGCACTATCTCCATATTTTGCAATACTGTGGATTACATTATTTCTCCAAGTGTTAACTGAAATACACCCTGGAATAATATTTTTGTATAAAAGAATCCAAATTTGCAAGCATTTTCATAGGGCAAACTGAGTGAATGAATAGACAGCAGACAAATCTACTTAACCAACTATTTGAATCTATTTCCTACAGAATAACTAAGTTCAGGAAATTACAGCAGACATCTATTAAAGGCTTAATTTTCTTCTTCCTCTCCCTCTTATAATTGGCTGTGCTTAGGTAAAATATTCTAACTATTAGCAGTATCATAGAATCATAGAATGGTTTGGGTTGGAAGGGCCCTTAAAGTTCATCTAATTCCATCCTCCCTGCCATGGGCAGGGACACCTTCCACTAGATCAGGCTGGTCAGAGCACCATCCAACCTGGGCATCCACAGCTTCCCTGGACAACCTGTTCCAGAGCCTCACCACCCTCACAGTAAAGAATTTCTTCCTGATATCTAATCTAATCTTTTCCAGTTTGAAGCCATTCTCCCTTGTCCTGTCACCACCTGCTCTTGTAAAAAATCCCTCTCCTGCTTTTAGGCTCCCTTCATGTACAGCCACAACTAGGTCACCCCAAAGCCTTCCCTTCTCCAGGCTGAACAATCCCCATTGTCTCAGCCTTTCCTCTTAGAAGAGGTGCTCCATCCCTCTAATCACCTTGGAGGTTTTCCCTGGACTCACTCTGGCAGGTCCATGTCTTTCCTATGCTGGAGGCCCCAGAGGTGGATGCATTTCTCCAGGTGGGGTCCCATGGCAGCAGTGCAGAGGTGCAGAATCCCCTCCCTCACCCTGCTGGCCACGCTGCTTTGGATGCAGCCCAGGACACGTTTGGCTTTCTGGGCTCTAGGCACATATTGCCAGCTCATGTCCAGCCTCTCATCCACAGCATCCCCAAGTCCTATCTCTTTTTCTGGCTCTTTTAGTAAGAATTTTAAACAGTTGTATTTATGAAGTTTGAGAAATCGTGCCTTTGGGGGAGTGGATTGCACAGCTGAGTACTATTTCTGAAGTGTTCAATACCAGATACCTGAATTAGAATAAATTTCTTGGTACATATTAAGGATTCAGTTAAACTTCATGACAGCAATCTTAAAAACAGTGAATGTGAAGCAGAGAAGTTAAAGCACTCCCCACATGACTCTAGGGACCCAGTGGCTAAATTATAATTAGATTTTAGAGTGAACTCCATTTCTTTTTCAGCTAGTTCAAAGAATCACCTTACAAAAGCACTGAAATGAAGAATTTCTTAAGTGAGCTGATTAGTTCAGAATAAATGCAAAACCAAAGTTCTGAATACAGTTACACTCTCTACATTGTTTTTTAAATCATAGATGAAGGTGAACCAGTTCATCCTGAAGCTCATCAGTTCTGTCCTTTGGAATTACTGCTACTGTAAAAACAACTTTCAAATTAAGAGAATGACATGATCTATCACATAGTTTTCATCTAATTGAAATTAAATGGAATATCTTGCTGCATATCATGCTGATTTAGAATGATATTTATAGCAAAAGCTGACACGTGAGTGTTTTAGAAGATGGCTGTGGGAAACACAGATAGAAAAGTGTTAACACCAGAAACATCCAAGTTCTTAAGTAGCAAGTATCTTGCAGTAATTTAGGAAAATCAAAAATTGTTCTACCCCAGAAATGCAAGAATTGCAGGAAAACTCCATAGCTTTAAAAGTAGCTACATCATTGTCATAATTTGCATTATAAGAGAACTTAAAACACCCTGAATAAAGAGAATGAGCATTTTAAGACAAATTGATCCCTCACAATGCCATATATAAAACATGTGTTATAACTCTTTTCTTCCAACAATTGGAAACAAAAAGAGAAAGAGCTATATTTGTAAAGATACCCTGCCAAAAGAGATAGCATTTACCAAAGGCATCACACTGATTTGCAATTATGCTATTCATTAAAAAATAAGTAAGTCTGAAGAGGGCTACAGAAATTTCCCATCATTTAAGTTGGAAAACTTTATTCTTTTTTTCCCTATACCCCAGAAGCATGAAACTCTGTATTCCTGAGAAGGAGAATGTAATTACTGCTAAAAAGATATATCTGGTTTTTTCCACTTGGGAAAGTTGCAATTGAACAGTGGTGATTACTATAACTGAAAGACTAGAGAAAAGTCGCTTCTTTTCTTTGTGCATTAAAAAGTCTTTACACATAACTTTATCTTATCTGGAGAATGATTAATGGTACAAAACATCACTTGGCTTTTTCATTGTGTGGTTTCTTCACACAGCAAAATAATGTGGTTGGGACAATCCTCCCCTTCCCCCATGTGCCATGCACATCTAAAGAAAAAAATTGTCTAAAAAACTGGTGAAAGTACTTTAAAATACAGGTAACGCAGTTATTATTTTTATTCACTTAAGTAGATTTACTTTAAATTTACTACTTTTGTTGCCTGAAAACCATAACCAAAATTTCTTTGGCAGAGGAACTGTTTCTACTCTACCTGTTCCACTGAAAAGGAAGACTGAAATTTAAGTGGTTTTGATTCTTGCTGTTTTATTAAGAAACACCTTAAAAGTTTCTTAGAAATTCAGAGAAACATATTAGCAAAAAAAGGTAGAAAATAATAATACGTTAGAGAGTGAAGCTACTTTTTTTTGTTTAGGAAAAATGAAACAAAGATCGAAATCAGATGCTTGTGCTCCTTGCAGTACTTATGATCTCTTGTGAGATTGAAAGGTGGCAGGAAAATCTCTGTCTTTCTCAAAAAGGAACACTAGAACTCACATAAGCATTCAGTCTGGCAGCTAGTAAAATTGATGCCGTAGTATCCACACCTACAGACAGCAAGTAGCCACTTCTACCTTGATAGCAGAACTTTAGTCTCTGTTATCCTTTGATGAGTTCATTCTTTTGTAAAGCAGTATTACCATTGCCACTTGTTGCCCAGAATGACAAAAAACTCATTGGTCTTTATGGATGAAAGTTATTTGCTTCATAAACTTGTAATTTTCTACAAGAACAGTTCTCTGTCTTACCTGAAGACGGAGGAAGATGATCATAGTCTTGAGATGTCCTATTTGTTTTGACATTTTCTCCAGGTGCTCTCCGAGCAGGTGGCAAAGGAACATGACCAGTTATTGGGTCAAAATGGGGATCTGTGATAACAGAATAAAAAAGGTGTCTTAGAATGATTAGAATTATTGTTTGAGGGAGGGCTGAAGCATAGAAGGTAGGATTAAAACAGCCTCCCTTCATTCAGAGGAGCCATGAACCCAGAGGTGTCCCCCCACAGAACATGCACATAAACCTCCAAATTCAGCCTTCATAGCACACATGTAAGTATGATTTGAAGTGAAAAACACAAGAGCACAACTTAAAGGTAGTCTGTCCTGCACTGACTGTGGTCTCTTCTGTCACATTCATGAGGTATTTTTCAACTACCCAACCTTGACACTGCTGGGATTGTGCCTGGCAAAGCCTAGAAGAGGTTGCAATGCCTGAAGCAGCACAATTAGAAACATCCCAGCTATTCAGTTTGGTTAGAGCTTCATTATACTTCTGTGCTCTGTGGTTCACAAAGACTGCAGGGCTGATTTCCTATTCATACAGTCCCAGCTATGGGTAAATATTACAGGGACAGAATTTTAAAAAATGGGAGAAATATACAGTTCTAGCATACTGTGTCCTCTTTTTCTCTTCTCTTTGGCAACCAAAGATGCTGCTGAGCAAGTGCAACATCATCCTGGACCTGGCTTCTGCTCTGGACTGTGTTTGTAGAGTGTTTGTTTTGTATGTGAGTGCAACTTTCTGCTGGTGCTGATGATGAGATTATTATTCTGACAGGCTCTGATGGATAGCTGAGAAATCACCCTCAAGACTTGTATGGAAACCAATCATCAAAAACTCCTCATAAATCTTCTACAACAGATTATGTGACAAGATGCAAAGTGAGTAATATGGCTTTAGAAATACCATATGAATAAAAAAAGACCAATTCACACAACCATGCATGCCCAAGTAGATGCATACACTTCTAAGATTAATGAGAACTGCTGCTGTATGATTGTATTCCCTATGCAAACATGAAGAACAATACATGGCTGTAGATACATATTCCAGATATTTATTTTAAAGCTATTCAATTTTTTTTTTAACACTATCACTGATGTTCTTAGATTATTTGGAAATTACACTTAAAAATTTAAAACTCTGCATGTTTGTGGGAACTGGGCACAGACAGCTGGAGTTTGTGTGCATCTGTGTGTGAGGGCTCCTGTTTTTCCTCTCCATTCCCATCAGAACTGAACAGTGCAGTGTGTGTTTCTGCATCAGATGATACAATTGAGGCACCCATTCAGACTAGACTGCTGAAGATTACATGGTTTTTATTTTGAAGTGTAGAAGATAAACTACACTGTATCTATGAACATCAACCTTTAAATTCTGTAATGTGCTAATTTTTTTCACCTGGGTCCATTCAAACTTAGATGAGAAAGTAACACACTGAGTTGAATTTGCATTAGAAAATACAGCTTTGGAAAATTACTCAATGTCAGGCCTTGACTAATAGCAAACCATACATAATAAAACATTCCATAAAAGGTGCCTACACTTCAACCTAAAGGAGCCCCCTTTCACCCCACAGTGAGTTCCCTTTACACAGGGCAGCCAAACACCAGACAGCCTGTCAGGCCATCATGGAGCTGCACAGGACTGCCTGTCATCCACACTCTGGCCTCCCCGTGCAACTATCGCCAAAACATTTCATTTTATCCCTCCCCACAGAGCTGCTAGAAAAATAGTGAGCGGGAACACAACATCTAACCCTACCACAAGGCAGATCATCCCTGAAAATATTCATAGAAAAGGTAAACTCAACACACCAACATCCTTTGAAAGCTTCCACAGAGAAAAAAGAAAATAAAATCACAGACATGCACTATAACCTACAAAAATCTTGTTATAATCTGTATCATAATCAGCAAATGTATTCAACTTCATTAACCTGAAAATCAATCTCTTTTCAACTTGAAGACAAAAATCATGAATTGTGAACACAGTTTTTACACCTTTTACAAGCATAATGCCAGACTGAATGTGTCACAGTGATTTGCAGGGAGAGATAGGTGAAAACCTGACTTAACAAAAAGGTTATGAACCCCAGGACCTAGCAACAGTGTTCACAATATAGTTTTGTTGCAAAATTTTACAGCAGTTCTAACAAAATAGAATATTCTTTTCCTTTATTTTCCATCTCCTTTCGAAGCCTCAACTTGAAAATAACCCCCAGGAATTATGTTTTACTATTGAAAGCAATGGAGTTGACAAAAAGGTACAGACTAATATTACAGTTTACAACAGAAAACTACAATTTACAAAATTTCTAGCCTGGTATAGAAGTATTGACCTTATTTTATTACTTTGTGATAATGAAAAGTGAAGCCTTTCTATCTTCTGAGTAGCTTCACCTCCACCATTAAAAAATTTGATTTTTTAATATTTTGTATAATGAGTTCTGAGGCTTGATAACAACTTTATCACTGAACAGACAAGCTTCCGAAGTAAAAGGAAATAAAACACGCTGTTTCGTCTATATTCCTACCAGAATGAAGGAACAGTTCGTGTCCTGAAGAGGGTCGGCTCCCTGAGCCAGCAGGTTTTGTGTGCTCGGTCATGTTGTGCCGAGCAGGTGGTGGCGGTGGTGGGAGTGAGGGGGGTGAGTTATCAAATGCATCTTCACCTGCAGTTTAGAAATGAATTATTAAATGAGCAAAACTTCATTAAGAACTGCAGAATAAAGCTTGAACTTTACTTTTCTCTGGCTGCTGAGGCCTTTACTCCTACGATTCATCTAAGCACTTCAGTGACTCGAGTAATGAAACTGCAAACCTGATTGTTCATACCACAGTCCTCCTCTAAAACATGCTCCGAATGACCTTTGGCAGTGCTCAGTTTCTTTCCAGGGATGGAAGGAGAGATTGCTTTTAGTGACTCAATTGCCAAGAGTGTCCTACAATGAAAGCTTCACTGAGTACCACGGTAGAATAACAGCTGTACTTCAGTGGCTAAGCAAGTATATTTATACACAAACTTCAGTGCTGACTGCACTGAATCTGCTACATTTACACTGTGCATGATCTCTATCTGCTGCTCAGAATCTCTGACTCCAGGTATAAACTAAATTTTCTAGAGCTTGGCAAAAGAATGCACCTCTCACACAAAGGTGATGCTAGCAGAACTAGAGTTACCAAGCGGTGTGGTTTTTATGTGTTCTTTTGCCCTCATTTCTCCCGCAACTCAGGAAAACTTCAGGGACCAGATAGAGCAGGAGTGTGCAGGAACAAGGCAAAGGTCCAAAAGGTTTTATGGAACCAGAAAATTGGATGCTGACACATACACACAGACACGACCATGCAGCTGAGTTTGTCAATGAAGGTGTGAGTGATCCACAAGCACAGCAGCAATATATACGCAGAGATCACTGATTTTTGGGTAGGAGAACAGAAATTGGGGTTGGAAAAAAGAGCTTTTTGTGACTGCAGTGAGTTTTGAACCGTCCCTTGATGGTGGAAAAAAACCCTAGAAATTAACTTATTGATTTAATTTTGTGGTTTGTTTTTTTACTCAAATACCATCTTTTTGGCATTCTTTGATAAAATAAATGGAATTACTTAAGCTACAGCAGGAAAAATACTCCACTACTGCATTAAATTGCAATGCTTAAACTTCTTAGTAAGGGACAATTAAAATTTATTTCAGGGAAAATGGATTTTAGTTTTCTGTACAGCTGGAATACAGATTTAGTATACCTTTTTGTCTGTCTCAAGTGAGGCCTTATGAACAGACTCCAAATGACACAAATACTGACTTACAGCTGTAATATTTAGCTCATAGCCTGTTTGGTAGTCCTAACATACTCAACACTGGCTGTTTTTCAGTAAACGTGGCATTTAGCTCATCTGGGCAGTGTTAACCATCACATGTAATCAGCAAAAAGTCTGCAACCTAAAGGGGGCACCAGAAGATCATAATCGGAGGGTGTCCTGTTGAGCAAAGAGCTGTGTTTGGGGTTGTCTCTGGCAGGAGGCCGTGCAGGTGGCAAAGGTACCGGAGCAGTAGGTGCGTCATAGACATCTCCTGAATGACACAACCACAAGAAGTGAATGTTTTCCTGCTGCACCCCTAGAGCAGCACAGAGTAAGTCTTCTTGACAAACACCGAAAAACAGAAACTTACCTGGTTCGGGATGTTTGGATTTCTTTGTCTCAGAAGTAGCACTGTGTGTCCCATTCGCACATTGACCATTCTCACACACCCTGCAGACAGACATGAAGCAGGAAGCAATCAGCCATTTAGCCAAGCAGTAATTCCCTGAACGAGCAGCACCTGGCAGTTCACTATATGGAAACGAATGAAGGACAACAAGCAACAAGCTGCACCCATTTTAAAATTTACATTTTTTGATACTGAGAGCAGATACTGGTTAATCCTCATTAAAGTGCTTTGAAGGATTATACTGCTTTCTTGGCAATGTACTGACATGGCTTAAAATAACATACAAGTTATAAGAAGAACTAACATTAAACACAGTCCTCACTTCAGAGCTCAGGTCATTAGTTTATTCACCCAGTTATGTCACAGAGTCAATCCTAGTTCACCTTCCCAGATGCTGAATTTTCCCTAGGATAAATATGAAAAAAGGGAAATGTGGATTTTGGTAATTATCCACACCAAAGCACACAGAAAAACCATTAAACAAAATGTAAGAACAACAAAAAAATCCAAACAGAACACCACAACACACTAACAATAACAAATTTCGACTCAACTTTGTTAAGCATTAAAAAAAGCCCAATGAAAACCCTAAAACTGAACTAGCCAAAGCAGTTTTGCAGGAACCTATTCATTTCTGTATCAAAAAGCTGAGCCTTGATGATACTTCTACTGCAGTTGACTGATTTTTTTTTAATGGAAGCATACTCCGTCCTCAAAACTAAACAACAGTATCAAATTAATATGAAAATCATCCAACCAAAGAGAAAAGAGTGCCTACAATCTTGTCAAAAATATTGGAGATTATTTTTGTAAGAAGACTTTGTTCAAATATGTCAGGGGAAAATATAGAACAAGCCTTTTCATAATATTAACAATTGTTTAAAAATAAAAAAACCCCAGGAAATTGCTCCTGTCACTGGAACTGTGGGCCCTGCATACTCAGAAAGAACCAGAGTCTTTCCTTTGAAAAAGGCCACCATGCTAAGTAATTTCAGCTTAAAGATAAAAATCCCATCCCAACATGCACCACTATTAATAAACACTGGGAAACTGCTAGAGTTATATACAGCTAAAATTTCAGATTTGGGGTTTTTACCAACAGTATTAATAAATCTATCAACTTTGGCCACAAGGACAGGAAGAATGAACAAGGGTCTGGAATCATTTAAAATATATAAACAGGAAAGAGGAAGTGAATTGCATTTGTGGTCCCAAGAGCTACAACTAGGACTAATGAAATAAATATAAGAATAATTGCAAGATCTAAAAACAAACAAACAAAAAACCCCCAACAAATCAGCAAAAAACCCCCCCAAAACACAAAAAGCCGCTAATGGTAAGAGATATTTTACTATAAATTAATTCCCCCAGAGAAGTGGTAGAGGAAGTGTTATTTCTTTCTTTGACATTAGATCGGTTCAATCTTTCAAATGCAGGGCATGTAACACTTCCTTTGACTCCTCACCATATACACTAAAGAATTAAGAATATTTTTCACTCTATTTTAATCTATTCTGTATTTTCAATAATGTAAGTAGCCACAGGCAGCAACGTAACTTAGCATGGCACCACTTTGGAAGTATTCAGTTCCTGATGAGCCCAGCTAAATAATCACTTTACAAACAGCGCTGAAATACCTGTTTACATTAACAGTAAACACCACAAAAAAGGGCATCAAATGAGTACTGACAAGCCTTCTGTCCTTCCCCTTTTTGGAAAAAGCTTTATTAGGAAAAGCCAGCAAATGAAATAATGTAACATTCTTCTAATAATAGTCTAATTAGTGATGCTGAAATTCTTTCCTTTTATTTCTTATTCCTGAACTTGCTGAAGAGATGTTCAGCAGCAACAAGCCGGACAATTAAATGATCTGCCTGAGAGTAAGGCTGTGAATAATATTTTTAATTATTCTTGAAGTATTTTTAGCACTGTCATACCTACAGGTAAAAGAGAGAAAAGGCAACATAAATTTTGGAGTAGGATGGAACAATTACATAATTCCTAAGCTACAGAACATCCTGACAAAATTTTGTAAGCTCTTTAGCTTACTGAAAATTCCAAGTACTATCCAAGAAGTGAGGGAGTAACACTTAGGAAAGAGATAAGAGGAAGTGACACTGAGGGAAAGAACTGAAATGTGCTAAAAATTTATAACATTTCTGAAAAAAAAAAAAGTTGATAACAGTTTTGCTGAACAATAATGAGAAGTTAAGTTTCATTGAAACAAAATATCCCTCCCATGATACTTAATGAAGTGCCCTAAAAGAATACAACATCAACCAGGAACCAGATTCTTTCTAGAAAACTTTACCTCAGCTTTCACATCTAAGCAGTGATATTAGCTAAAAGAAGACATTTTAAGTATGTGGAACACCAGATTTTTCTTTTTTTAAAAAATGCCTAGGAGAATGGTTTGTTTTGAGTTAAAATTTTTATCAGAATGTATAATAAGAGGAGATGGTGGTTTTAATCATGGAGCAACTTCAATAGCAAACGGAGGCATTTTATCTGTAGCAAGTCCTGAATTCATGTAAAAAACCCCCACCACGTGCACAGTAAAAACTGGAGAAAACTTGAAAATCATCTATCTATAGCCTCTATTAATAATTGTACAGGTCTGGTAAAATACCGTACCAGCCAACTGAAGGCACTCAGTTTTTCCTGTAAAATAAAAATTTTAAGATTCTATCTTTCCACCTGCTTATTTTCTCAAGAACCTTTCAGTTTGCATCTATTTGCATCATTCCCATACAGAACCACAACACGATCATGTAAGAAATGGCATAGGTAAAAAGGATTAGGACCTTGGATTTTTTTTCTTCTTACTTCCCATTTTTTTGCTCAGCCAACAGAGAGTTTTATTTATCATTTTTTTTTAAAGTCTCATACTGTAGATAAGAATTTAAGTACTTAAGTTCATAAAGCTTAGACAACTGCACAATATTCATGTATATGCAGTGAAGCCTGGATCAGGATTTCTAAGACAGACTTTTTAACCTGCATGCAAAGAATGATCATATTATGACCTTTTTCCTGCATGTTTTAAATTCTGATTTAAAAGGTCTAAAAATTATTATCGGCTAGTTTTGGGGAAGAGACATGTTAAGCTTTACTGCTGATGGGTCCTCAACATCATATTCTGACAGAGAGAGGAAAAAATGGCAATATGTCTCTGAATTTTTTAATTACAGGAGGGTCTAAACTTTTTGGATCAATGCTTGATTTTAATATCATACTTGTGACCTAGAAGTCCAGTAAAAAAAATAGCCCTTATTTCCACCCTATGACTCCAGATTTATTGTCTTAATTCCAGCCATTCATATCTTTTTAAGGGGCAAAGTTCAGCAGGAATGTTACAGCCTTCAGTTGCCATGTCCCTTGCTTCAAGTCTCCTTGTCATAATCCATTGGTAATTCTGAATGGTGAAAGTTTGGAGGTATTGTTTCAGAACGTATTTAAAGCTAAGGAGATTTATTCCACCTGTGTTTAAAAAAAGGTTCTCTTCCTGAGAAGCACAAAGAAAATATACTCTCAAACAAGCTCAAAAAGCTAAAAAGACACACTGTAAGTTGGACAAAAAGAGAATCAAAGTATGTACATTTGGCTGCCAGTTCACATAATTTTCAGTACCGCACTGCTTTTAAAATGAATTATATAAAATGTGAAAGGCTAAGATTTTGAAAGCTGACTGGGAACTTCAGTCCCACGATTCTCCTTAAAATTAATTTTGAAAGAGTTGTAGGGGTTGAATCCCCTGGTCAGTTTTGAAAACCTCAACGTAAGGGGAAAAAAACCCCAAACAACTGCAGAAATGGTATCCAAAGGCAAAAAATACCCAGTTCTGACTCAAGAGAGATACAATGATATGAACTTCATAGGTTTATATCTGTGGCAGTGGCCAAAAGAAACTGAAGGATGGGTAATTCCAACTTGAACAGATAAGACACTTAGAAGGCAGGCAAGTTTAACCATCATTACAGACACTCAATCCAGTTAATTTTGGAAAAAGCAGAGGTTTTATAAATAAATTTCTTTCAAGGCTGCTAAATTACCTTACCGAGCAAGAGGTTTTATATTATGACCATGAGGTGGTTGTGAGCTCAGTATTACAGGATGTGAAGAAGGAATTTTGTATTCATCGTCATCATCTGGGTGTTCCCTTGATTTATCAGACACAGAATTTGCTGAAGGACCGGGGCACCTAAGGAGATGAGAAAAATATTGGTTCTTCTTCACCTGTTATCTACTTGACCTCAGATAATACAGAAAATACTGTTCTTTAGCCCAAACATCCTTAATACATGTCTGCTACACGTAAGGAGACAAAAGTACCATGACAAACAAGCTTGTGAGGTTACTGGCTTTTGTCGCTGCGAATGCATAGAGAAAAGGGCAGCTGCCCTCCTAAGAGTTAAACAGTTGCTTTAAGCAAGCACAACATGGCAGAGAACTGCAAAGAATTCGAGTACTAAATAGGCCCTTGCAAGGCTTAACCTGTTTGCACTTACCAAAAGCACTAAATCAAAGTTAATTCAGGACAAAAGGTATTTAGCAGGGCTTAGTGCTGCAGAGGGCGTTCACCCTTTCACTGGCCTGTCCAGCTATGAGTAAGGACTCACTGTGTCCTCTCATGTGTCTGGAACGTGCATGGCAGCCCTGCTCCTTCTGCCACTGAGAAGCGCCACGCCAAAGGCTGGTCTCAAGGGACACAGGAATTCCAAGCCACAGCTGGCCCTAAGGCAACTGTGACTTCACTTTCAAAATTTTGGGGACAGACAGCAAGAGGAGAAACACCTTTTGGTGCTACTTTTCCCTCAACTACCTCAAGGTAACTAAATATTCCTAATACATATATAGATGACAAAAGGCACTTGGAATTGGATGCCTCATTACGTACTCAAAAATGGATGCTCCCTCCTGCAAAATATCACCGTGGTTTACAGCACTTTTGAGACAAAGAGTCTGCTACTGATGGAGCAAAATGGGAGCTACTCACTGGAATGAAACAAACACTACTTAACTTGGAGATTTTGAAGTTTTGGGGAAGAATCATTCTGTATCTTCAACATAAGAGTTTTAGATATTTTTTCAAGAATAAAATAGCAAAACTGCTAAAAATGTCTGATATAATTACAGAAGTCCAATTAAAAGTAACTACTTTCACATGTCAGGTCAAAAACATAGAGGCTGAGTGGAAAATAAAAATCAGATGTTTGGTTATCAAGAGTCCAATATTCTATTATTGAAGTACAGTTTATAATAAATATTTTAGTAAAACAAAAATAAATCAGCACTATTTCCAGGAAAAAAAATCCTAAAACTTCCAGAGCTTTTCTATTAATGTAACTTTTTAAGAAAAAAAAAGTCATAGTTGTAACATTACATTCAGTAAAAACCAGTCAAACAATTTAAGTAGGGAAATTTTAGAATTGTGAAGTTTCAAGGGTCATTTTGCCTCTTTGTTATTTAGACTAAGACATTTCATACATGATCAATGTATCTTTCAGCCAAATGTTTGGAATTACAGACTGATTATAATAACTAGGAAGAACAGAATGCCCTGGTGCTATATGAAACAAACTAGCTCTCAATCCACAACACTGCATAGATTGGAGAGTATGAAAAAAATGAGCAACTTTCCCAGATTAATTGGAGTAGCACAGTTGTGAAAAGCAGAGTATTTTGAATCAAGTACAGTTCAACATTTGAGTGCTGAGTGCAGTCAAATCAACAAGAGGAAAAATAGACTATAAAAATATTCTCTCTAACATTTCCAACTAAATCACAATAGATATTGAGTTACTTTTTTGAAAGCAATTGTTGTGGTTGGTGTAAATTGCTATTTTTAAAGATTTTTTTTCTGTCTGCCCCAGTTTTTCCACCTAGATATTGTCACACAATATTATAGATTACTGGGGTATTTCCTAGTGGTAACAAAAACTTAATTTCAAATAAATTAAAAATAGACATATTACTGTTTAAAGAAAGAACATACAATGATCAATTTTTATTTTTAACAGTCATTCCATGTGACATTTTAGTAATTAGATAATTTGAACTTCTTACTCCTAATGTTATGTATTGACAATTTTACATTTTAAGAGTCAAAATCTAAAATTGCATGTGTAATTTTTAAAAGGTGTAAGTATAAAGTCAAAACAAAAATGAAAGTTAATTTCTTTCTCAAAAATCAATGGAGTTTGGTTTTCTCAAATGAAGATTTTTCCCTTCTTCCTGTAATTCATCAGTTTTCTATTCAGAAGACTTGGATTAATGAAAGCATTTCTTTTGACCAAGCTGAAGTTACACATTCTGGTTTTGGATTGGCCTGACATGGATTTTGTGCCTGTACATATTGTTACAATTTCTCACGGACTTTACAATGAATATTTTATGTTCTGTGTATACACTGTACTTTGGTTCTAGGCTACATCTGCAAATATCTGAGAAAAAAAAATAGGATTCTCATGAAGGAGGATGTTTTTCCATGCTATGAAATATAAAAATACGAATATTCATCTCTTCAGATTTGCATTCTATTATGAAATAAGTAGACTAAAAGAGGCCAGATTACATGAGGTATCCAACCAATACACTGTGTATTGTGAGACCCTACCTCCATGAGGTTACATCCCAACATTCCATTACAGATATGTCTGGATAATATTCTAAAATTTGCTTCTGAACTGAAAGTAAGTGTGGAGAACTTCACCTCAGCAATTTCTGAATAAAAAAGTCAATGCTCCACTGCACCTTTATTGTAGTGTTCAGGAAGAAAAAACCCAGCATATTAATAAATGCTGAAATATATTTGTCTTCTATATTAAAGCTAACTGAACACAGAAATGGAATGAGAAAGTTCTCAGGACTAATATGAACTGACTGCACAATTATTTTAACAGCAAGAATCACAAGCAGAACATTGGAAAGAAGTTGTAGGATAGCATCATGGTGATATGCTCCAATTTCCTTACAAACACACAAAAAAAGGACAAACCACATTATAGGACTGCCAAGCTTTTGACTTTAAGTATATCTTGTTCTGTACATAATCCTGTGTCACTCACAATCTGAAGATACTTGCTACGACCGCAACATCTTTATTTAAAAAATAAACAAGTCATTTTACTGGAAAACTAACGGTAGCCTGCAACTTGAAACGAACAAGCTTCCCATATTCTGGAATTCGGGAAGGTTGATCATATTTAAAATTACATAAAATGGTTTTGGTTGTTTGTTTTTTAGCCACAACAAATAAGAGATAATGGTGTGAGCCCTGGATAAAGCTCCATATACTGAAAGCCCAGCAAGCCTGACTAGATCAGAGGCAGAACACTGGCAGAACATATTTTTTAGCCCTAGCACTTTCCCTGGAATCTGTCATCTCATGTGATAAATAGCTCTGACCACACTTCTCCTGCAGTAATAGAAGCAAAACCAGACAGTAACTGCTCTCACTGCCAAATGCCTGTGAGCAAGAGCTGCCACAATTTAGCCTCTCTTCCTATACAAACATGCTATGTTCAATTAACATTAGAGCTGCTCCCACTTAATCAATACCATTTATGTTTCCTTTGTAAAAGCACATTAAAATTCATGGAAAGCATATCAAGTTATAATAGTTAATTTCTTTCTTTTTCCCAGTTTTCTTTTAGCACCAGAGAGTCAGTGCTATTATCTAACATTAATTAGCACTTTTCTTTTATAGATAAATTAACTTACTTTATACTAGGAATGACGGAGCCAACTGGAAGAGGGGGTGAAAGCCGTGGAGGGACATCATATTCTTCATTTATCAGATGACCATTTGAAAAAACCTAAAAACCACACAAGTGTTACAATGGGTATCTCCTTCTATCACCATGGATATTTATCAAGTAGGTTTTACAAAACAGACCAAAACAGAGAAGCCTGTAGGTAAAGGTGTTCCCAGGAGTAGACACCAAAGAGCTGTCTCTGAAGTGACTCTCAGGCCTGTTTCAGCTCACCCCACTTTGGAGCTGTAGAACACATTAGTTTAAAACTTCACCAAAAGAAGAAGTTTCACATGACAGTTGCTAGACAGACACTCAGTTATAGCTGAACTGCCTGGGGGAAAATTAAGATTTCAAGATTGCAAAGTGAGAGAGATGCAGTGTAATGGGAAAGCAATAAGTACAGCATGCTAAACATATTAATAATTAAAACCATGATACAGCGCCTGCCAGGATCCATCCCCTACCCACAGGATTGTCTTTCCAGTTCTTGGTTTCTATCTATAGCAAAAAGTTTATATTATAATTGATATATGAATCAGGGAAGAAAATTCATTCCATATTTCCCTCATGAATGTGAATACAGCCTGAAAGGGTAATTCAGGGTTGCTTCCTTTAATCAAATGGTTTAGATCTACAGCCTGAAGATGATAGTTCAAACAGTACTTGGTTAAAGACGTATATGTAACTTCTCCAGAGTACAGTGGCACTTCCACACTGACTAGGTATTCTAAGTTGAGAAGTATTCATTCCATCAGCTTCAGTACTGTGCCAGACCACAACAAGAATGCTACGTGAAGGTACAGTTGAAGATATGAACCCATTATCCTTTTAAAATCAGATGAAAACCCACAGCATTTTAAACAACAGCCTAGTTCTAAGTAAAATTTTGGTGTTTTGCCTCAATGCAGATACAAGCATTATATAATGATAATGTAATTATATATAACATCATATATGGCTTAAGCATATGTGACCTTTCATCACATATGTCAACACCCCTTATCAATAGCAATTGAATTTCAGGAACCTATTTTCAAAATAACCAAACCCCGCATGTGTATATATATACACATACACACACACAAAAAAAAAGATAACTGGAGATAGAAAGGTTAAATAGCTTGAGGTCTTGGGAAAAGCAAATAGATGAAAAGAAATGATTTCTAACTACCATGACTTAACCACAAATCCATCCGTCTTCGTAGAAGCTACGCAGTCTTGCACAAGCTATGTAGTCTTCAAGAAAAAAAAAGAGCAGCAGCTTTGAGTTAATAACCTCTATGAATAAATTACTGAGCTGCTTTGATAAAACTGATTAGAGCAGAACTAGGAATTTTTTCACAGGACATCACCATTTGATCTCTTTTCAAAGCTAAGCCTGACCAGCTGTAAATGGCTTTGCAAGTGCTTGAAGCTGCTTAATGGCAGAATTCACCTCACATATAACAGAGCTAACTGGAACATCTATTCTTCCATCAAATGCATACACAGTTTTGGCTTATGACACTTCCAAAGTGGACTTGAGATGCTATATTATTACAGCATACAGCGATACATTGTTATTGTGGATAATTTGCTAGAAGAATATAGCAAATCTAAAATAGTCTCTCAAATACATTTTTCCAAGGTTATATGTGAAACTTATAACTCAGACCCTCATGTACTGTTGCTTTACAAATTACAGTATTTGACAAATCATTTCTTTATGAGCAGCTTATTATTAAGTATCAAGAGAAGAGATTCAGAAACCACAAATCAACACTGGCCAACATAAACAATGCATTAGCCAACGCAAGACAATGCTGCGGTAGGGTTTAAATTTAGCATACAACACCCGGTTCATCTGAAATACCTTGGCACCTTCTGCAGGCAGCTCGTGACGTCGGTGTTTCCTCATGAATCCCTGCTCAGTACTTAGGCGGCCGTGCCTTCCGTTCACGTTTGAAATCGCTGTCAGTCCCGGTTTGGGGGAGGCGTCGCCGCCGCTCCGGCACCCCATGAGCTGTGTGGTCGCAAACACGTCCCGGGGACACCAGGCCTCGAGGGGCAGGGGCTGCTCCCTGGTGGGCACGCCCTCGGCATGGTGCAGGTGCCTGCCCAGCCGTGTGTCCGGCGGGATGGGAGGGGGCCTCTCGGGCGGCGGCGGCGGAGGGTCTCGCAGCGGAGGTGGCGGCGCTGGTAGAGGCTTGTCTTGTTTCCTCACCATGCAGGGAGAAGACTGAACAACACAGAAAGGTACAAAAGAGAAAAGTGACACAGAGGCATGAGTGTTGCTCATGACCAAGTATGGCTTTATCATTTCTGACTGAGATATCTTCTTGGCACCACAACAGCCCTTGCCATTAAACGTAGGCCCTGCCTGCATTCTGCAGACAACCTGGCTCTTCTTCACAAAGCATGCCCCCATTTCTGCTCTTGCATGAGTAAGCCAAGCAAGGAGTGGAAGGTAGAAAAGACAGCTCACTCAGATTTATTTGACCCATAGTTTTTTCCAGTATCCTTTGCTTTGATCATTTGAATCACTTATTTTGCTGAAATGAATTCTGAGGAGTGCTTGGAAAAAACAGACTTACTGATGCTGAAAAAAGCCCAAAAACCCCAAACAAAATAAAACCCACATCCCAGAGAAGTGACTTGCTGACAGCAAATGGGCACAAAAAGCAGTGATTAGAGAGCACAGGCGAACAGGAAATAATTATTTCATTTTTGATTATATACCTAGGGATGACTCCAATCTTTACATGACATGCACTGTTAAGAGTCCTGAATCTATTTGAACTGCAATTCAGTTTTTCAGGTAACAACCTAATTAGTTTGTAGTTTTACTTGCCATTAGCTTATCTGCAAGCAATATTTGTCAGAATACTTGCTTTCTAAGAATTGAATTAGATCATAAATGGTTAAATGTGGTCTAAAATTATGTATGCTAATACTAAAAAGCTGAAACCCAGGTTATCAGGAAAAAAAACTCGTAGCTGCACAAATCTGAGCACTAATCTGACGAAACCAAAACATTTTAATTATGACTGAATTACTAATGGAAATTTAAAAAAGGAACAGTTGGGCCAGGCCTTTACAAAAGTTTTATCTCCAGCTACCATAAGAAAAACATGGAAGGTTATTTCCCTAGGAATGTATAATTTTCTTGGACTTTGGTAAGCCTGCATATTATTACCACCTAAGGAAATGGAGGTCACAGAAGTTTTAAAGTAAGAGCAGCATTTGCTCTCACTTCACTGGCTAGCCCAGCACTATTCTTCAAGCAGTTCCTCAACACATGAACTGAAAATAAAGTTATTCTACCTACAGGTCTATGCATACTAAAAGGAAGTAAACTAAATAAAGAAGTGTTTAACTCACCTGCTAGTCAAGGAAAATAGTTATTTACACTGTCAACACCGGAAAATAATACCTTGATCCAGATTTTTTGTTATACTTTACAGTTATAAATTATAGTTTTTAACTTGAGAAAAATAGAAAAGGGTTTTGTTTTTTGTTGTTTTTTTTTTCCTGAAGGAATAGTCTTGGCAGGACTAATTTTTTCTTTCTTAAATACAGAATTTTTTAAAAGTATGATATTATTCTTTGTTGCCCCCATCCTGTGTCCCTTGCATTCCACAGTTTTTTCTTTTTCTAGGAACAGTTTCACATGAAAAAAGCATTTTCAAAAAAATTAAAGCAGCATTAACAATATTTCTGGTTTAGTTTTCTTTTTAAGCCATGAACTCTGCAAAAAACCCTATTGTAAAACTAATTTTGAATGGTTGTGGCATATGTTTTGTGTATATTCTCAATGTGTTATAAATTCCTTTGCATAATACAGGAAGTTAGGACAGAAGATTAAAAAACTATTCAAACTTCTATTTTTTCTTCTAAATTATAGACCACTAAAATATTAAAAAGATATTGATTTTCAAGCTTAAAGTAAAAACTTGACAAAAGAAATAAGGTACTTCAAACTGGAGTATTATGAGCACACAGGTTTCAAGTCATGTTTTAAACTTGAATTATTCATACAAAAATAAAGAATTTAAATCTAACTCCCTCTCTCTCTACAGCAATTACAACAAAACAATCAACTTGTAATAGACAGCAACAAACAGTATTTGTTCTCTTTCATGGTTATCCACTCAAATTGCTGAATCTTTAGTATCATTAGTTTTACAAAACATAGTATACAATCTTATTGGTTATAGAGACATTATTATTTCCCTTGAAATCTGAGTCCTATTATATGCCATTTAAGGCTTTGAAAGCAGTGTATCCGCACATATTTTTCTTGTAAGGACACTGTGGAAATTGAACATTAATCATCATGAGAGGAAAACCTATAATTTTAATGAGATAATGACCTTTAAATCTATTTTCAGGAAACTTTAGTTTCTATTTATTTTCATTAATCAGAGTTTGTTACAGAACTGATCCATTACTGCAATGTTTTTAAAATTCTGACCATAACCAAGTACAATATAATTATCAGGCAAACTGAAGTCACATTTGAGCATCACATGCAGCCAGAAACATTTAACTGCATAAGATATTATGGAAAGAGAAGAGACTTCATCAGTATGGATCTAATCTAAAGTTTCTTTAAACTGGAAGGAATTAAAGTTCTTTTGGACAGAGCAAAATCCTGAAAAAGCAAAATCCATGGAAAGCTTTGAAACAGCCCACCACACTCCTTGGAAACAAGCCAACACAGTTGTCAAAATTCCTATATCCAGAAATAATGGATCAGTGACACTTACCTTTGGTGAGCCGGTTGGGCTGGCACAAGGCGACCGTGCCACTCCCTTCTGAATCAGGTCCAGACGGGGAGGTACAGGAGGGAGACTAAGATGTGGGATTTGCAGGGGGTCTGGAAGTGGCTTTCTCCTTTGTGCAAGAGGGGAAGATCCTGGGGAAGTCACTGGCGAATTCTGCCTCTCATTGCACTTCAAGACAGAAAAAATAAAATTACCTTTTACCAAACGATCAAGTACACAACTTCCATTCCACAATCAAAACACTTGATACTTATCAGATACTAATAGTCAATTATAATAGTAATTTTTCGTAATGGACATCTGGACAGTAGAGCTCATCTTACAGTTACTGAAAAAGAAGTCTACAAGTCATTCTAGCTCAAAACTAAGATCCATTTAACTTGTGATGAAAATAAAAGAATATGTATTTCAGCAATTTGTATAAAAATCTAACAATCATTGCCAAACATGAGGAAAACAAAATCATAGATTTTACTGCAGCATTGCTACCTTTAATAACCTTTTTATTAATAGAAACCACTTTAAAAGCTGGACATCCATGATCTTGCCTGTTAACTACAGCCCATTTTCAAATCATACTTCCATACCAAATAGAATGTATGCCTCGTGAAAACTTACCAATCAAAATCACCAGCAAGTTAGTAGGTAAAGAAGCAAAACCCGTAAAAAAATGAGGAAGTAATTACAAAAATAATTTTTCTACAATTTTATTGTGTAAGCAAATACTGAACTAATAACACAAACTTTTAACATCCCCCTCCAGTGTCAAATTATGATGTCCTTTTTCCTTGACCTGTCCTTTCAAATTCATCAGAACCAAGGCTTTCAACCCTCAATAAAGGGCTCCATCCAATTTTGCAACTAATTCTTGCCCCTCATCTGGCTCAGTTTTAACAAACACAGCTCAGGTGTTTGCATAGATCAGTTCAAGTTATTTCTATGAACTCACTGTGTGAGTTTCAGTGCACTTGTTTGTGCTGTTATGTGCTTTCCCTGAGAGCAGACACAAGCAGCTGGAAGACATTCCCACCAAGGATCAGCCTTGAGCCACGTGTGCACTGAGTCATCCCACTGTTCTCACATCACAGCTTGCCTGGAGAGGCAAAAATGCACCCATCTATAGGCTAAACCCCTTTGATAAAAACTTGCCCCCTCTCTTCATTCCTCATGAATGCTGAACATCCCATAGTGATAAATGGGATGAGACTAGAAAGTTCTATAACAAGGTAAACAAGTAAGCAAGATTACCTTTCTTTACATACAGTGATTACATCAAAGAAACTGGAAACCTCCTAAATTCAAAAGCAGATTGAGGAAAAGGATCTAGTGCACTGACTCCTTACTCAATGCTCTGTACTACAGCTTAGTTTAATACCCCATTCTATACAACGGGGATTGCTACCACATTTCCTTCAAAAATAGGAGCCACCAGAGTATTACTGTCAACAGTGCATGAAAATGCAGGAGAGGGGTGAGGTGGTGGTGAAAGCTGGAGGGGTAACGTGCAACTCCATCACCAGGATGATTTTTTTGTTGCGATTTAGAGTCTTCCACACTTTGTCTACATGTGTAAGCTCAGTGTCACAACTGAACATTCAAATTCAAGAGACGGAGCAATTTAAGATTTGTGGTCTTCATGGCTATCAGAAGTTTTCCAGTTTAACTCTCCAGTGAAGAGATGGTCTCAATATTCATATTAAAGGCCTTGAATAGAATCTTTAAATTTTCTTTGTTTCCTTTAATTGGTGAATGACCTTGTCCTCAACTGGAAGATCATAAAGATAAGCACATGAATTACCGAAGCATTTATCCTCTCAACATTAAGGAAAGTTGAATAACTAAGCAAGATATGTATCTTGCAAGCATGCCTGAGCAACTGTAATTCTAGAATTACTATAAACTGAATGTAAATTCATTCTCCTTATCAGAAGGCATCTATCAGTTAAACAACATAATAAACATTGTATCATTTAATAGCATTAGCTTTCAATGTTTAGTTCTAACTCCATAAAGCATTCCTGAAAGCCAAGAATCATGCGATACAATATACTCAAAGGATTGACTTCAGCAGACAAAATGAAGTTATTTCCCAAATTATCTGAAATAGAACCAAATAAGCAGGTCACACCTCCAAAATGATGCAATTATTTAAAATAAATGAAAGTGCTGTAGTTAAGTCGCAGCACTTTATGATGTTGCACAACATAATGCATTTCAGTCAGCAGGGAATTGTTCCAGAAGAACAATCATATATATGATAGGAATAGGAAACAAAGAATGATAGGAAATACTGAAAACCAATTACTGAACAGGAAACATTGGTTTGAAATTTAAGATGTTCTAATTGTCGCATCATCACGCTAATTAATGCAATTTCCTGAGAGAGCAACCTGACAGTCTCAAATGTGACACTGCATGGAGTTGTACAAATCCCATCTAAGTGAACAGCACTGCAGTGATATCATTTTAAGAATATCCATCTCTGTTTCTATCTGGCAGCCTTCTCTTACACAGTTCTGTTCTAAAGAATCATTAGGAAAAATGATGCTCTCTTCCCTCCGTGTGCCCACTGGTCCCCTCCATGTCAGACTTCTTTTCTCCTGCTGCAACACCAGTCTAGCTTTTGAAGAGATAAAAATCACAGAATATTCACATTTAAACCCCATTCATTTAAAAATTCAAGATTCTTAAACCCTGACATCCTTTTAAACACAATGAAGCTAGCAGTTTAATTTATGTGATAAACTTCTAGTTCCATATACGTTTGGTTTCTGACTACCTCTTTCACATTCCATGGACAGTAAACCACAACTAACAAAATTACATGTAAAATTTTCAAAGTAGTAAGTGTGTGAAAGGGCTTGAACTTAGACTTACATCCATGCCTTGCTATGTCTTGTTTCAAAAGAGCAAAGTAATCTTTCAATCCCCTGGACTACTGTGCTATTCTGGAGCCACAATGCTCACAGAGATTTCAAAAAGGCTAACAGGTTAAAGAGTAACTTATCAGGCACAATGTAAAAAAAAAAAAAAAAAAAAAAGGCAGCAGGGGGTGGCGGGGGGGAATAGCTGCAAGCAAAAGCAGCTTTTCTCCCCCTGCAAGGAAGTTTAATCCATGTCACCACTTGCTGCTGAAGAGCAAAAGCTTTGCTGGGACAAACTAGTAATTCCTTGTTTGGATCCACTGATACTAACAGTGAAACAAAACCAAATATACCACAGCAACAAATAGGTTTTCTTCAGTATTCAGTATCAGATTTCCATCATGATCCATTATGAAAATCCCATATTTTTCAGTCCACCCCCATCCAACCTGTCTAGCTGCATCATTTGATGTATGTTGACAGCCTGGTCAACAAGATGGCTGCATCTCATGTGGATACCAGGGCATTAACAGATGTAGTAGTATCTATTCTTTTTGGCACACTCTCCTAAAATTTCTCTGTTTGTCACATACTGGAGATTTCTGTTTGTTTTCTATACCCTGGGAAAAAATGTGCAATGAGAGCACAGTGACAAAAAGCTGAAACAAGCAAGTGATTAAGACCCAAACTAACTGAAATGAACTGGCAGTGACAGAAGACAGACCTTCAGTGTACAAAGGGGCTCTGCTGCACCACACAGAGACCTGTGCAATAAAGACGTAATTAAGGAGAAGAACACAGACTCCTTTGTAACAACATGGACTTCATCTGGTTGGTGCGACTGCTGCCAAGGGAAAAGCAGCTGTGACTGACTTTGCAGTTGTACCACAGAAGGGACCACACTTGTCTTGTTCCATCAGATATATTTATTACTGGGATACACTGGTATCAGTTTGCCCCCAGCAGTTGTGAATTCGAGAAAAAGCCTGCATCCAACACTGATTACAATTTCTAGTCAAGTTTTTTTTCTGATGGAAATATTAACAGTGAGGCTATTGAATCAAGAGTTTGAGCTTCAAGTACTTTTCTGCCAGATACGCACATATGAAAAGCATACTCAACATAAATCCTAACAAGTGACTCACTGAGGAGTCCTGTCTGTTAATAACCTTGGAGCAAACTCAAACTGCACAAGATATCTAAGAGGGTCCAAGAAGACCTACACCAGAAGTAGTTCTCTAAATTTTCTTTATTTCTAATCAGGTAAGAGTAATTCACATATGTGTTATTTCTTGTTAAGATAAGTTGTGACCTGGGCAGATCAGTATTATCTGGACTTAAAAATGTATATGAGGATATAAATTTACATCACTTAACACTGGTGACTGTAAACATGTTTTTAAAAAGACAGATTTATTCCCAATTTGATCTTTGCTGATCCAAGAAAATGCATGTGAGGGAGGGAGAGGGAGTTAGGTCTGTGAGAGTCAGCAGCACACTGCCAAGGGAATCAGTAATTAGGGGAGGCACACTGCCTCCCAGCATTTATACCCTTCAAATACTAGTAACTAATCACTTAAGTAAGTCACTCCTGTTGAGTGACATGATCTTAACAAATTCCCACCAACCAGGTCTACCATTAAGAAGGAAGTGATACATACGTATGAGTTCAGGTACTTGAAGGAAATATGGGGATACATATTTCAAGTCTTATTTTACATATTTTTATATTTTATATAATAAAATTAAAACATTATTACTATGTAATACATGCCTTCCTCCATTACCAGAAAAAAGTCAATGTAATAATATGGAGGGGTCTTTTGCTGTGATTTACCAAGTTTGTCCTAACTCACCTGCTGGAAGAAGCCTAGTCATGGTAAACTGTGTTTTCAGCCTTTACAATTTCCTATAATTATTTTAAAGTATAGCAATCAGGTTTTTGTGAGTTCAGATATCTAGGAAATCAATTTCAGAGAAGACAGTAACTCCCCAGACAAGGTAACTTCAACTACTTTTAGACAAAAGTGTTTATAGACAATGTTAATTCACTTTAAGGTACTGAAAACCTCATAGTGTCCTATACTGGTAGAGCCCTCCTCTAGGTTTTCATGGGATATTATTTGGATCAAAATTATTTCTCTTAGCAAGCACTCCTACACTATCCATTTTCCTTATTTTCTTCCTTTTTAGAAGAATTGTACCAAAATATGTCTTGTACCAAGGCAAAGTGCTAGAGAACTCTTCATTCATTAGGAAAATTAAATATTAAACATTCTAGAATAACTAACATACTCTACTAGAGATTCAAATATCCTCTTTAAAAATAATAATAATAAAAAAAGTAAGCTATTTTTACATTTTCCTGAGCCTGTAATCTGCAGTTTTTTTAATGTGCATTTCATAATGCAGTGCTTTGCTAGAACAAAAGGTATAGAGCTGAGAAGAGGAACATTTTGGGCAATAATTGCATTAGCTAATCTGACACCATGGTGCTGGAAATTTCTCAGTGAGGAAACAACAGAGGCTTTTGGCACCACTCTTCATCTTTCTTTCATTAAGAAATATCTAAAGACAATTTCAAAAAAAAAAAAAAATAAGCTTGATGAGGCAGATAAACTGCCTAACTGCAGGGGATTTCTCAAAATGCTCTGCTAGAGTTCCTCTGCTGCTACTGCTGACTCACACACAACACCTAGCAAGAATTATTAATTTTTCTTAACATGTATCCACTTTCTCATTCCTTTAAAGAATGACTAAGGAGCTTCATGATTATTCTTTTCCTTAAAGCAACTTCAAGTCTGAGGTCTTTCAGAGACTTAATTCAGATACGCCTTAGACTTTCTGAGTACAGGTCAGGGGTAAGAGTGATAAACTGCAGAACTGGTATTTTTCTGATATCTGATTGAGTATTTCCACAACATATTGTGAAGCCCTACAGTCACTTGCATCAGAGCTTCATGTCCCTGAAACTCTCCTCTTCTAACAAGTTTAACAGCCCAGCTCACTACCAAACAGACTTTTCTTAGAATGGTCAGCCAGGTGATTTGACACAAATACAGCCCATTTGATTTTCAAGGATTAACAGATTTATGTTTACCACAGTCCATGCAATAAGGTAAGAATTGAAAAATTTGTTCACTGAGATTACAAAGTGTTGTGGTTTTGATCTTGGCTAAGTGCCAGGCACCCACAGCAGTCACTCACTCGTTCCATCCCCTGCCACAGCTGGGCAGAGGAGGGAAGGAGAGGGGGAAAAAAACCTGAGAGAATTAACTCAGAGGTTTATGAGTTGAGATAAGGAACTGGGAGAAAACGTTCTAAGGACAAATTAGGCTTAGTTTAAAGCTGCAAAGTGAAATTTATTACTACTTGAGTTAGAAGGAGGATATGAGAAACAAAGTAAACGTTTAAAAAAACACTCTTCTTTTCACTCTCTACCCTTCTCTTTCTAACAATGCAAGGCGGGTAGGGTGTGGGGGTTCAGGTCCATCCGTTTTTAAGATCTTCTTTCTCTGCTTAGGGAGAGGAGTTTTTTCCTCCGATTTTGCCGTGGGGTCTCTCCTACGAAAGACAGTTCTCTGTGAACTTTTGTGGCGTGGGTTTTTTCTCGTTCATAGAATGCAGTCTTTTAAGGACAAACCGCTCTAGCATGGAAGCAGGGGGCTTCTNCATCCCTCATGGACCCCCATGGACTGCAGGGGGGGCACTCCGCCTCACCATGGGCTCACCACGGCCTGCAGAGGAATCTCAGCTCTAGAGCCTGGAGCACCTCCTCCCCCTCCTTCTCCACTGACCTTGGTGTCTCCATGTTGTTTTCCCTCACATGTTCTCACATCCTCCTCCTTCTCTAACTAAAAGCAGCTGTGTGCACATTTTGTTTTGATTTTTCCTTAAATATGTCATCACAGAGGCGTAACCAACCTTTCCCACTGGCCCAAACATGGCCAGTGACATGTCCATCATCTTCAGAGCCATCAGAGATTGGCTCTGCTGGAAATGGTGAAGAATTCCAGAAGCTTCTCACAGGAGCCATCTTTATGGCCCCCTCCCCACTACTAAAACCACAACACAAAGTAACAACAGTACCAGCAGGTTGGCTGCAAGAGCTAAATTATTGTCTTTGCCATGTAACTTCAATCACTTCAACAAATTATGTTATTACAATAGTCATTATGCAGTACCCTGTTCATATGAGCAGCATTAATGACAAATAAAAGAAAATTTCAAAAAGAGTAAAGTTCTATATAATGTCATAGTGAAAAATATAATTTCTTTTAGCAGGCTCCAAAGATACACTGATGAGCAGGAAAAATAAATAATGATTAAAGAAATAGGCAAGTCTGATGAAGACATTGCTAACAAAAAATATATATAAACAATGCCATATTAAACACAGGTGGTGTGGTTAAGACCATCACTGCACAACCAATGGCAACAATTTTTAAAAAACAGTGGCTAAAAGTCACCAAGTGATGCAATAATTCAACAATTTCAAGTAGAGACTTCAAGAGGCTGGCAGAGTGAAAATTACTTTCACTGAACAATGAAATCAAGGAAACAAAAATAGCAAGGCACCTAAGCACTCAAGCACTTGGTGGATACCGAAGACTTCTTATAGTAAACCTATTGTTCCTTCTTTGATAAAGGCATAATGCATTTTTGCCTTATCATATAAATGATAGTGTTATAAAAGCCCATCAATTCAAGGCTATCTCACAGAGGTCATGCTGCAGACTGCAATTTAAGTCCAGGCAGGAAGGATAAACAGTTCCCAAGGGTAGGCCATGTTGTATTACATACATAACACAAGAATGATTCATAAGCCTTAAGAGGTTAGGTAGGATATCAGAAGCATGTATATTAACTGGCAGATACTCTCAGATATGAGGGTGAAGAACTCTTTTTTTTTTTTAAACAAATACAATGATAAGGAAATGGAAAAGTAATATGTTACAGAATTAATTCCAAGGCAACAACTCAATCTAGATGACCTTAGTATAAGGTAAAATCTAGTAAATGCTCTGTCAAAATCAGTGTTGCATGGCCTCTGACAATATCTATTCCAGGCTAAAATACAGAAGTAAAAACTAACACCATAAAACAAACTTTTGTCAATCATAGTGCTTATTTATCAGTAATGAAATCTCCTGTGATGAAAGATTCCAGAGTTTAACACAGAGCAGTTTCAGGACAAAAAACATCCCAAAACACAAAGTCACTATGGATAATCTCAAAAATGCTTTTCCCACTAGGAGTACCTAATACTAAAAATTACAGAAAAAAATCATAGACAACTTGCATGAAACATAACTAAAAGCTACTTGTGTACAGTATCAATTAGGCATCAAGTCACTTTTATAAAGTAATAATATTGAAAACTGTTTGAAAACTCAACTTTAATCCTAAAAATTCTATGCATGTGTATACACACATACTGAAAAGAAATGCATATAGGAATTTTTTTTGTTCTTTACAAATAAAAGCTTAGGGAATTTTCCATGCAGCATGGTTTGGATAAGAGTTTCAGCTTGTGCAAACTGATACTTTGTCCATTATAAACAAAGTTATCTCAGTTCACATCAGCTGAGAACCTGGAATATTTTTTTTCTCCAATTCAACTTCAGTTTTAACGCTGTAGTATTGATGCATTTTGTTTTTTCATCCCGAGAATTGTTTGGTGAGATGCTGAGACCCAGAGCATGAAGTGCAACCTCTCTTTGTTTAAAGTTACAGCTTTGTTTCCAAACATCTGGGTTTAGCTGTTGTGAGTGTTTGGAGAGTTACCTTTCGGACTGACGCCAAACGATTCATCATTAGAGACTCTTCTCTATCATCATCGTCATCCAAATCCAACATGGGCATACTAAAGCTGTCAATAATACTGCAGCACCTGGAGTTCTCATCCCTGGGGTCAAAGGGATCCACAATGATTGGTTCAGTTCCTTTGATTTCACAGCGGCAGAAAGGGCAGCCTTGGCCATCTGATTCCTACAGCAAGACAAAAAAGCAGATAAATTTTAAAAAAAACCCAAAAAACAACAGCAATAATTTTAAAAGTAGGGCTTAGGCTTTTCACACAGAAACACCCTTAACTGGTCTCTAAAAGTTTGTAAAGAAGTACTGGAGTAAACAGGAAACAGATTAACAAATATTATCTTAAAATGACTGCACTTTAAAGGTGTCTCTCTTCAACAGATTAAGCTTCACTTAAAAATTACTAATCAAAGTGTAACTATTATCTCTACACAGCACTAAAACAGTTTTAATATTACAGGTCAGGAAGCAACATGTTTCCTTTCAGACTTATAATTTTGCTATTTCTTCAAGAGAAAGAAGGTGAGGTGTGCAGACAGAGATAATGCATTTTATTATATATCTTTTCTATTAATCATACAGTATTTTTTTTTCATTTGAAGTTAGGAAATGCAGGCAAGCTTTATGGCATGCAGCTCTTCTTGGAAAAACATTTTCAGTCCATCACAGCTGCAGTATTACCAGCATTCAGAACATCTAAAGCTACAAACAGCTTTTTTTACGTTTACATAAAAAATCAGGACTTACCTACATTTTCAATCAATTATATAAGACAAGGAACTATTTTCACATGTTATCAGAAAGAAGAACTAATTGAATCTTAATTTTTAAGTGATACGTGGTCGATTTTCAAGCAGCCATATTAATTCCTTTTACTTATTTCAGGAATGTATTGTTTTCTCATCAGAAATAAACAAAAAGCCTTTATACTTCAGACTACTAATTAACAAAAATACTAGAGAAAAGTCTTTCAAGCACTTAAAAAGAAATATTTCCATCAAGAAGCACAATATGGATTTAAATTACAAAAAAAACAACAAAACCCCATCAGCTAACAAATAAAAGTGCAAACAACCTGCACCCAAAAGAACTATGAAGCTTTGAGAGTTCAAGAGAATTCAAAGTTAAATCAGAAATCACATTATGTTGTATTTGCAGAGAGGTAGACAGACTCCTAAAGATACATGAACACCAAAATTAATTCTAAACAACCTACTTATACTGAAATAGAACCAAGCAAGCACAGGTTTTTGATTTTTCAGATGCAAGAACAACTTTAATTTTTTTCTAGCACTATTTATACCTTGACACTTGTCTTACTAAACTGACAGATGGTCTTACAGTTTTTGGATAAGCTGTATCACAAGGCCAGGTAAGTACAAATGAAGTCTCTTGACATCATTTGCAGGATTAGTACTGGGTTTTCATTTTGTATGGAAAGATCCATGTACTCTACTTTCAGCACCACAAGTACAACTAACCAGTCAATGTTTGCACCTCAAAGAACATCTTCAAACGATATGGTCCTACTGAAGTAACCACTGTCAAGTGAACAGAAGTCATCCCTCACTCTATACAACTCCCTACAGCTTCATTTTCTAAAAAAAACCTTATCAACGAGGCACAGAGCTTTTAGTTTTCAACGCTTTCTTGTACCTGTGTTGTCAAATAGTTCTGCACTAGCAGGTTCCATCCTTCCTTTTAAAAAGCCTTAGTAACCAAATACATCAGCAGACTCATATCCAATAGCATGAATATATATCCAAGACATTTATATTAATGTACACACTTGTCCATGCCCTCAGAAAGGTTATTTAGAACATTATGAACCTTACAATACAGCCTATATGCTCATATGCTTTTAGGAAACATGGGGTTTTCAGACAATACATTTCCGTGGTATAAAATGACATTTTACTCCTGTTGCATAATACAAAAAGGAAACAAGTAAACCAAGTCTTATTTGAGAGACTGAGCCCCATAAAGGTGAACAGCTCAATCAGCCTTAGTATTCTATGCAGATTCTGATGGCTCAATTTTTTTCTGCTTAGTGAAAACACCTGTATTGGATCTCTTGAGGCACGTCTAACAAGCCATTATGCTGCCAATTAAACAACCCACCAGAAGCTCACAACAGCTGATGCTGTTTCAGTGTAATATTTCTTCATTGCCTCACTAATCATACAAAAGTTAAATTTGTAATGAAGTCTGAAATGTACCTGGCCAATTACAGCTGGTAGCAATGTTCTGATGAAGCCTGGTGCTTTCAAACACATCAGTTCTCTGAGCCTAAAACGCTTTGTCATTGTCTTCCCGAATCCTTATCCCTCAGCCTGTGCTGGGGACCTCAGCTTCCGAAGTCTCCAGGATCAGAGAACCTCACTGGCTCAACACTGGAACATGCTCCTACCACGCCATGAGTCACCCAATAATAAAAAGTACAAAGATTTCAGTCCTTCTGCTTAGCCCTGTCAGCTGAGCCAAAAAACAAACTAACAAGCAAACAAAACCAACAAAATTACAGACCTCTCAGAATTTTTCAAGTCAATGATTTATGTGGTCAGACCTCTATGTCTGTCATTCAGAATGAAACTTGAAAGACTAAAGGAAGGGTACTCCTGAAATGAGAAACATTGTTCCATCTCAGCAGTTGATTAGTGGTGAAATAAATATCCTTACATGGGTATACCTCAAATGGAATTTCCTCAGATTTTCTGATCTACGGCCAATTTAAAAGATTTGTGTTTGGAACATCAAACTCAAATTTCACAAAGAACACAAAATTGGAAACTGAGAGTACTTCTTTTTCAAGAAAGCTTTATTGCTAATGGAAGAAAAACCTCAAATGATACTTCTGATATATCGTGTTGGTTTGCCACTGAGACTTTGTTAATTAGGTAGAAAATGTCCTAATTAGAAAAGGAAAATTGTAGTACTTGAAGACATGCCACAAATGTAAGAGTGAAATCACATTCATAGTGGTGAACTCACTTAAAAACAGGTTCAAAATGGACTAGACTCAAGGATTCTTTTTACTCACTACATTTGTACGCAAAGACTGATTATTAGCTGTGGAGCAAAGTCCTCTCTGAGAACTGGATGAGCCTTACTTGTCCCTATAAAATAAGAGATACAAAAAAAAAGGGACAGGGAGGATGCACAACTGTAAAGAGGAATGACCTCAGCTTTAGATTTTACTTCTTAGGTCAACTGCCCTGAACTAAGGTACCCGTTCTCCCTTTTCCCACAGACTGGTGCATCCATGAACAAGATGGACGAAACACACCAACCTGTGTCATCAGGAAGTCTCTGGGGTTTTCTGGATGTTCCATAAATGATGCTGAGAGAAGGGAGTTTCCCCTCCATTCAGTCTCTCAGTCCAACAACCATCTAAAGCTATCTAGGTGTTTCAGTGCTTTGCATGTTACTAATGTGAAACACAGGCATCATAAAAACTTAATTTTCCACAGGTCAATTCATGACCTGTACTACTGACTGAATCCTTTTCTCACCAAAGACATCCCTTCTCCTCACAAGATGCTGTCTAGTCAGTTATCCATTCCCAGCAGCCACGTGTCCTCTTTGTGCCTTTGAAATACATCATGAAGTGACCTAAGTGACTGAATTGGCACCAAATGCCCAGCTTGCACTGTCTGAGTAGGTACTGCACTCAGGAAATAGCTTCCACTCAGCAGCAGTCAGAAAATGGCCTTGGCAAGTCTACAAGTCCAGACTGCAAAGACTCATGGAGCTTTATTTTTCACAGATTTCTGGTTTGCAAAAATGAAGACATTTATCGTTTTAAATATATACATCCTTCCTTGCACCTGGAAAAGTAAACATATACCCACATTGTAAACTGGAACTTAATGGAGAAAACCATCCTCTTCTCCACTAACTAAACTATGACAGTCCCTGCCACGCTGTAAGACAAGAAGTGCACATGAGGTGTCCACAAGGCTCTATCTTCACATCCTTGTCATTCTCTGCACAGATTTTACACAGCTGAAAAGTGGAACCCATTTCACAGTACAATTCATACTGCTCCTGTAACAAATGAAAGTCAAGTGATTATTTTTTCCAACGATTTGTTCACAAAGAATATACTTCTCCAAATGCCCTGTTTTCCAACCTGCTTTACTTACTAATCAAGCAAACTCTTGCTACTGCTCTGTCTAGAAGCCACACTAAGGTTACTGAAACAACTTACATTTTTGCTTCTTCAAACCTGTGATATACTACAATTTATGCCAAGAGGTGTTTAAAATATCTGCCTATTAGATTTTGTACAGACTTGTCACATGTAACTGCTATGCAAGGCACACATCCTGCTTTTCCCTGGTTGTAGCTAAAAGGAAGAAAATGAACATATGGTTCTAAGTGAAAAATTAAGTGATGAATGGGAACAAAACTGGGATTTACATTTCCAGGTATGAGTTTAGGACTGAGAAAATTGGATTGAAAACTGACAAGCAAGAGGGCTTTCTACCTACAGCAAGGATGTTGTATAGCAGTATGTTTAAGTACACAACCCTTATAAAGGAAGCGTGGCAAGAACACTGTAGCACGGGTCAGG
>VYZT01039273.1:1086-12525 GCA_013400735.1 Pomatostomus ruficeps
AGTCTCTCAACTCTCCCTTTCCTCTCTCTTCTATGTGCCTTCTCTGGACTGATTACAGAAAAAAAAAAAGGCAAGCACTTCAAGTGGATTTGATCTGGTCAGATTTTACTATGAAAATCTATGTTCACAGAGAAATTATGTACAAGAATGCTTGTTCCTGAATCCCAGACAACTGTGAATGTCAGTGAGACAAAGCATCCCAGCCCTGCAAATCTTTTGCCTATCTACAAAACCCAAAACACGTTAGGTTGTAAACTACAGCTTTTATTGAGTAAAGGCATCTCCAGTATTCAGTAGTCACTAAAAACAGACATTTCAAGACAGTAAGTTGCAATTTTGTATTTGTGGGTTTTTTTCTGGGCGACTGTGTTACCAGGTGTACTTGTGGCACATTCCATAGGACTAGGTGAACTTCTAATGAGCCTTGTAAGGTAAATTAGTGGGTTTGTGCCACATCATTACCTGAAATCCTAATACTTTTGGCAAACTTCAGATATGTCTAGGAACAAAACCAGAATTAATTGTTTCCTTTTTCATTTTGCTGTATTTCACTTTGACAGGGCAATGTTCCTTGCTGTTCACTTTTACTGGAAGTGATTGCTTTTCATGAATATTTGGAATAGTTCAGTTGAAATTGCATTTCATGGAACATACATAATACAGATCATACTTTCAGGTGGCTGATGATACCTACCAATAAAAGCAAAGAAAAATTGTGATGTGATATTTTGTTTCCATATATTATCTTGTGTCTTAAGAATTTTAGTTTGGTATGTGTAACAGTTTTACTTTAGGAATATTCACCCATGAGAACTCTCATACTGATATGAACTTTAGATTCTCCAAAAATTGTTTTGATTGGTTTGCAAAAGTATTTTTATGTCTATAATCAGATTAAAATCTGTTTTAGAAATTTACGATGCAAATCAAAATACAGTTTGGCCCAAGTAGGATTTTTCTCCATCCTGTGTATTATTTTAGTTTCCCAACTGTTACCATTTCCCCATAAAGCTCCATAAAATGCAGCTTTGTTGTATGCTTTTGAATGTGCAAGCTTTTCATTTTGCTGTGGAGGAAATTCTCTTTATTCCTTGATAATAATACTACAGGCTACAATTCTGATACGACACATATGATTTAATAGTAGTAGTTCTATTCTGGTCACCTTATTGTGTGTCTTTGGCTGTCCTGGCTAACTGGAACTGAACGCTGAGATCTGGAGAAGATGGTGCTCAGAGGAGCATCCCTTCCCTCAGTTGATGTCACAGCCAAATGAAGATATATAATCTTTACCAATCCAGTCTGCTCCCAGAAAGTCCTCCAAGCAGATGGGATAAATGGATGCTGCTGGGGCTGGTTCTGCAGCTCATATCTCTGGTGAATGCTCTTAAAGGCTAAAGGGTATCTGAGATTTCTCTCCACAGACTGTGTTGGCAAGTTCAACAGAGAATTTTACCAGGAAATACTTCATATTAGAAATCGCCGAAAAATAGTGTACGACATCCTCATGGCTGTGGCATTGAACCCTCTGGGGCCCAGAAACCTCTCAGATTGTACTCACATCCTGAGTTTGCTTCAGAATAAGTTGTAGGGTGTATTTTTTGCCTTTCTAAGATATGGGGGATTGTTGGAAAAGCAGTGGATGGTTGTTGGCACATAAATGATTTAGCGTTTTTCTCATTGTGTGATCACCGGTAGGAATGGGAATAGCACACAGATTTTCCTTCTCTTGGGAACCAGATGGGTCAGGTAGAAAACAGTATTACCGGTGGTTTGTGGTGTTAATGATGATGAATTTAAGAGCAACTCTTGTCACAGGCGGTAATTAATTCTGGAGCAGAAATGAACAACAGATTGTCCACATTTCTGAGTTCTTATGGAGAAGTCTGTTAGAGGAAAAACTTCTAGAATTTCAATTACTGAGGAAATAATTTAAAATAAAGTATTCATTTTCAGCTGAGAGCTAGTTAAAAGTGACATGTTATCTGTCATCTGTGTTTCTCTAATGAAGACAGAAATGTGTGGTTTATAGCCCAGAACATCTTTCAAAGTCATGGTCTATTATGTCACCAGCTGTATAAAATGCAGGCATTTGGGATGAGTACAAACCAATTTTAGCCCTGTGGTTATGATCAGAATTGGATCATATTGCTTAAATAAATAAATAAATAAATAAAATTATCTGTTAAGAAAATTTCTGTTATGAAAATGTGAATGAGGTCAAACATGAAGAAAAAGGGGGTTTTTTTGCAGTTTCTGTACTGATGGTCACAAATGATAGATAGCATTTGAAGATGACTACAGATGTTAATATGCTCATGTATTCTTTCTGGTAGTACACATCTTGTGTGATCTACAAATTCTTATCCTCAGACATGTTGGTTGCAATTCAGCTTGTCAAAATTTGTATCTTACAGAAATCTCATCAGTAAAAATCTGGTGTCTGGATAGAAACATGGTTACCAGAATGTTTCAAGGTGACCAGTGGCTTTTTTTGGCATTCAGTCCGGGTGGATGGTTTAAGCACATGTAATAAGATTGCAAATTGCTTTTCTTAAATTATCTTCATATTACCTTTAAATTGCATCAATGCAATGGCTAGTTGTGCATTCAACAGCTTTTATTAAAATTAGGTAGGGGATAAAGAAAATGTATCTCTTAGTAGTACTATGAAATATTACAATTAATCTCTGTAGGTTAGATGAAGCTATAAAAAGTAAGTTTAAAACATGGAAACTTTTAGTGTAAACATTTCTTAATGAAACCATGGGTTAGATATGAGAGCACCTTTTTCAATCCTTTGCAGCTATTTGCATTTAGATACCCTATAAATAAATTATTAAATACATTATTTAGAAAGTTCTGGCCTGCTATGTGTTTTCTGCGTATGAAATGGGATATCTTTATGAGTTTGAAATACACCCTAAAGTAGTTAATGATGTAGAGATATTAAAATCTTAGTTTTTGTGTTCATCCTAGGATTCCTTGCTAAAACCTTTTTAAAATTAATGACTAACTCTCTTGTGCATTAGAATTTGAGTATCACTCTTTTATGTATTTTCTGTAGTAATGAATGCTGCGACATCTGACACCAGGGCCAAATTGCATTGTTACTGCTAATTAACCTTGCATTTTAGAAAAGAAAAGGGAAAAAATTCACCAAGACTTGAAAATGCTATTTCAAAGTATTTTTATAAGTGTGTTTAAGTGGGAAATACATATATGAATTCCACATTCTATAGGAACGTTACTTGCACATAGCAATATCTCTTTTCATTATTTAAAGTGAAGCAGGGCATGTATTTTATCAAAGGGAAAACAAACTATTTAACTAATTTTCTTCCACAAATCTATTTTTGCTTCAAGATAGAACTGAGCCATGAGAAACACTGTAAGTTCATTATATTGAAATGCTTGTGCTGTAGAAAACCCTAGAGTTTTCAGCACCTCTGATAGATGTTACAGGGTTAAATAAAACATGTTTCCCAGTGACAATCAGCTGCTGAGACCACACAGGGTCAAAATTGGCTGAGGAATTCTTCAGGAGCTGCAGGAAGAAGCTAGATGAATCTCAATGACATTACCGAATATCCATGAGAATTCATAACAAAGAGGAAACTATGACAGAAAATAGAGGTGAACTTTTGGCTGTGTAACTGGTAGATGTTTTAATTTTTTAAGTCATTAATGGTGTAAACTTGTAGGAAGAAAGTACATGCATGTGATAGATAGGGAGCATGCTCTCCTTGTTGGAGCTTTGTCAGAACATTCAATGGGCATTGAACAGTGCAAGAGCAAAGGGCTGACTAGCCATGCAGAAAGCACAGTTAGTATGGTTGAGAAATTGAAGAGAGGACAGCTAGCAACTTGGAGGCCTAGCAAAATGAAAAGAAAAGTTTCCTTTTGTTGCGAGAAATTTAGTATATTTTTAGCATTACCTAACTGTACATAATTTGCATAACTGGAACAATCCATTCTGAGGTTATCACCTCCATGTGTGACAAGTTCATGTGTATTATATGTCAATAAAGAGAAAAATACGTAAGTTTAGACTAAGAATTAAAATGTTAGGATCATAAATGCCTATGAAAGTATTAAAGTCCAGAGAGATTAGACAGATAGGTCCATTTGTACCTGAATGTTTTATAGCAGTGTCACTCTTTAGGAAAAGGTCAGAAATATCGGAGCATCTTCTAGTCACTCAAAGTAGTCATGTAACAGTAGCAGTAAGGATCAATGTGTTGAGGTTTCAAGATTACAAATGTGCATTTCCACAGGGAGGACATCTGCATTCTTTCAAGAAGCAAATTCTACATTTGTTAAACAATGCCTTGACAGTAGTATTCCAGTAAATACCAGAAGAAATAAAATGACAAGTCACTACTCACTGCCAGTTCTGTTGACTTTTTGGATGGTCATTTTCCCAAGCAAAAGCACGTACCATTCTGAACTGATGCACCTTGGCCATGAGCCTGCCTGCCTGTCCTAGCAGGAGTAGAGACTTGCCAGGCAGGTGGGATACAGCAGGATGCTGGGGCAGGAGCACCATGCCCCGGCAGCTGTTGTGTCTGCCTGTGGTGGTGGTGGTGCAGACACTCTCTGGGGAGTCTGCAAAGAGGCAGTACAAATCACCCCTGTCTCTGCCAGGGGGCAATGTCTGCAGCTCCCGTAGATCAGTGTCTTCCTGACGCAGATGCCTCACTGGTGGTCCAGGCTGTACTGGCAGGGTGGGGAGGTGTCCACCTCTTCTGAGACATCACCACAATGAGAAGAGTGGAACAACCCAGAGAGGTGCAGTGTCCTTGCATGTAGTTGCTATATTACAGGCTTGTTTCAAAGGTGGAAATCATTCTGCCCTATATCACATGGAGTATAAATGATTCAGCACGATAGAATTAATACAGACTTTACTTCTGCATCTTCCATCAAAACCCATCAATTTATCACTAGAGGTATGACAGAAGGAATAAAATAAAAAGTCTGTTGTAAAAGCATTAAATCGAACAATGATTACTTCAGCTGATTTTTTTAATTAGTTGTTTAAATACCCATGTATTTTTGTAACTGCTGAAAGGTACCCAATATTTTTATGAATAAGTGTAATTTCTGAATATAAGCCAGATTTTAAATTCACTAAGAATTTGTCACCTTAGGGGACTTTTAAACATAGTTTTTGTAATTGCTGGAAAATTGCATAAGAAATTCAAATCTTATTAATCATCATTATTGTGCAGATTGCTGTAGGAATCAACAATAGGAATTACATTTTACTGTGTACAGAAAACATAAATAACTTCCTTGGATTTTCCTTCTAATTCCATTTCAGTTAAGGAGCCCTTATTTCAAAATCCTATTAAACCAAGGGGGTTTATCTGTTTAATCTTGTGATTTTCTGAGATAGAACTTTCTGATACTATCTTGATCAAAATGAAGAGCATCTTGATCCATCTGCAAAAGCCTTTATGTTACTTTTTTCTGATTGCCTATTTTTTAAAAGAGAAAAAAAATTATCTGAGATATCATCATCCAACTTGGGTTTTGTACTCCTACTATTGGACAGCTGCAATAAAAATAAAAGTATTACTAATCTTTTCTATACATAGATTTATAAAATATTACTATCTGAGCAGCAGACGACTTGTATTTCAATTAAAACTTCTAAAGCACAGTATGCATTTTAGCTACTTCTGATGCATCCTTATCAGTTAGTAGAGTGTTCAGCTAAGTCTTAAACAGTTTGCAGTTTTTGAACTTTCTTATTTATGGGAGTTATTTTTGGGGTAAAGGAAGGAGAATAATACATGGAAAGAATTATTCACCTCTAATCTCTACTGTAGAAAATCCTTGCATACCATGTAATTCGCTTTTTTAACTAGTGTATAATTTGACTTCAGCCCACAGGCAAGATAGAAGGTTCACTTTTATGGTTGCTATCTGTAGCTCTATGGCAATATTTCTCTTGGAATTAGAAACATGAGAAATATAGTTAACACATATAGTCTTAGAGTCCAGGTCATCAAAAAGAAAAAGAAAAGTGGCAGCTTGAGTTTTCCAATATTTTCACCATCTGAGGTGGCATTGTTTCAAGTAAGGCAAGCCAGCAGGGCCAAAAGGTTTGTTTGTATCTGTCCTTTTAATTATAGGGAAAGCCCGTGGGTTTTGACTCGCAGTGAAAGTGAAACTGTGTATTTGTATGGCCAAAATGAAAAAACTGAAATCTGTCATTCCTCTCAGCATTTAGATATTCTATCTGACACAAATCCAATTGTTTTTCATTCACTCTTACATAAAGCATGGAACAGATGTGCTAGGTTTACAAATTGCTGGAGAAGGAGATCGTGTTTGTAGACTGCCTTTCTTTTGCCCTCTGTTGCTAGAGATAAGAGAAATCCAAATTGACTTGCTTCCTCTGCCTGAGGCATTTTGAACTCACAGCTTCCCTGTGTCTGAAGCATGCTCTGTGTTTCCCGTGTGTAGCAGTAAGGCTTCAGCTGCTCATGGCTACTCTGAGATTTTGGTAGAGGAAGGTGCTGTAAAGGAAGAGAGAGTACTGAGATGATGACTGGATTTTGGAAAAGCAGTGTAAGTATCATGCTGAAAGGACAGAGTTTCCTTTTTTTTTCACCTACTGTATCCTATGCCTGAAGGATGGAGCTAATTTCTCTTTTGCAGCCTCCACAAACACAGCCTCTTCATTGTGTCCAACGCACTGCCAAGGGCACTTGTTTGGCGCATCACCTCTAAAGCTTCTCCATTACCCACAGTTTCCCATCAGATCTCCTTCAGACCCTGGGCTGCTGTTTCTGTGGATGTGATCACCAGCCAAGTCATGGTTTGTGCCAGTTTTCCTGCTTTCTCAACACCCACAAACAACAAGCAAAAACCTCACCAGATTCTGTCTTCATGCCCTTCCTTCTCAAGTCCCACCCCAGAAGCTGACTTCTTACAAGCTACAGAGGAGGTGAAGTCTTCTGACTCTTTAACTTCTCTCCCCCTGACCCTTTAAGTAAATCCATATTCCCTTGTGGTTGAGTGGAGTTACGGGCAGCAACAAAGGCAGCTGAGTGTCTTTCCAGCCCTTCTCTCCTGGAGTAAGTTTAGACATTCCCTAAAATAGTCTAAAATTTGGTTCTCAAACTAAAATAATTTCACAGTTATCCTGAGACTTTTAATAGAAGATTTCAGAAGGATGTAGCTAGCAATTTACTGTTCAGCACATACTCTGTGTTGGTGGGAGGAGTGGTAAGACTTCACTCAAAATGGAGTCTGGTGGTGGTGTGGAAAAAGGCTTTTCAGAAGTGAGCTGTCAGCTTGTCATTTGTCCATTATATATTTTGCAGTTTTGATGTGGTACATGAAGATTTTGTTACATCATCACTGAGCTTTCAGCTGGTTGTTGAATTACAGTTGTGATTAATGCAGTGATTTATATGCTTACACGCTAAGAACTTCTTCTATTTCTTCCTGTTTTTCTGTTTCCTTGTTTTCTTGTGGGAAAATCACTATGGCATAGGTAAAACAGTTTACAAAAGTAAATTTAGTGTCTTTACTTTCAGCAATGTTTAAAAATTGATGCCTTTTTTTAATCTAGGGAATGTATTTTGAGAGTTCAGTGTTTCTTTGCACCTAGTAAGTATGCCATTCCAATTATTGATACAAATGATTCAGGTTATTATCCAGGACGTATTTGTGGCTACAAAATAGAAGGATTGGATGTAAAAGCCACTGTTCCAGTTTTCTTCACTTAAAAGTTATTGTATTGCTTTCACTTAGATGCTCTTAGGCATTAAGAGTTAAGAGCCTCTTGGATAACTTTAAAAAGAGGAATTGGTAGTGAGAAATAATGTTTTTCAATATTAATTGTAAAAGAAAGTTTCATCAGGCCAAAGCTACACCTTCTGTCCTTGAGTCTGCAGGAGAAATACCAAGCCATTTTATTTTTCCTTACTATTCTAATCAGGTAAGAATTTCTAGTAAATACTTCCCCTCTCCATTGTGCTGTCCAAAACGCAATTCTTTGTGTGGACACACACACAGACACACAGAGACACACAAAAACTAACAAAAAAAACCAAAAAACCAAAACGCACCACCAAAACAAAACAGAGTGTGTTATGACCGAAACAGAGGGAATTGTCCAAATTATGGATTCAGCAGCTTTCCTTCCTCTTTTGCTACTGTCACCTGATGTGAAACACATATAACAGTATTACACATGACATATCTTACCAACATAACTGAGTTCTGGAAACCCATTTCTAGGGTTGCTTAAAATAAATTATATTGTTCCTGAAAGTACAGCGCATATGACAATACCAAATAATTTCCTGATTTTTTTTTTTCACTTTTCAATCTAAAAATATAATCAGTATCTGTTGTGGTTTCTATACAGTTTTTTCCTGATACCTTGATAGCTGTGGGAGCTCAAGAAAGTTTTGGTAAATGAATGTGTAGAAGCTTTCATATTTTTATTTTGCAATGCTGAAAGGCTCAAGCAGTTGATGGAACCCTTTCTATTCTCCCTGAAAGGGTTGTCTTTGGTGAGTGGGAAGGCTTCCAACAGGCTGTTGAAGCATGAGGACTCCTAGTAAACTCTATCCATTGGCCTCAGGACCTCTACTGCATTTATAAGTTTCTGCCCAAGATTCAGCTGTGAGCTACTCAACAATTCCTAGTAGCTAAAAATTCCTAGCAACAAAGACAGAACATCGCAGTGTCCAGCAAGATCACAGAAACCCCTTTTAAAGAAAAGAATTGAATTTAAGTATTTTGACTAACCAGAATAATAATGAATAGTAATAATAATGAATCATTGTGAGCATTTAGTCACATTGGAATGTTTAGGGAGAACAGGATAATGTAATTTCAGTAATCCCCATATATCTACTCTCAGTGAAATTAATGCTTTTTCTTGTGTGGCAAAATATTTGTTCCTAATGATAAAGGAAAAAGTAAATCCTGTAAAGCACATGATAATGAACAGCATGTGGTTAGCTAGAATCACAAATTATTTCATCCCTCAACAGGCAAACTGCAGAAAAACTGCATCGAAGAATTTATGGATTTTTTTCTGATGTCTTTTAAGTCCTTTTGACTTGCAGAGTAGGCCTAATCCTATAAGGGTGCTGGATGGCTTGAGCCATTTGAAATAGATGAATGATCAGTAAATGTCAAAAAAAAGGGGGGGGGGGACAGAAATATTGATAGTTACATTGTCTCCTACATGTCTCTTTTTACCCACCGTTGTTTATTTTTTTTAAAAAAATATAAAGAGGTAGAGGGCTGCCAGCTCACTTATCATCTATCCTTCCTAGCTTCAGGCTGAATGAGAAAAGGTTACACCTGTCAGCTGAAAGATGTTCTCTGGGGAGAATGATTTTGAAACCATTCACAGGTCACTTTAAGACACGCAATTATACAAAAACCTCTAAACTCTAAAAATTGAAACAAAAGTTTTTAAATAATAGCAGATGCAGGTCCTTTAAAGCATTTAACTATTCTGTGTGAACTTTCAGTTGTAATAGTTCTAATGTCCCTTTCACTGACTGATAAAAGGTTTTTCCTTTGTCATGTAGATTATGCTGTATACCAAAGTAATTTATTTTTATTCATTGAGTGTAGGCTCACAGGGATTTGTATTATCATCCTTTTTTCTGTTATATAGCCAGCTCCAGAAATTGGCTATTTTAAAAGTAAGCCGCAGGAAATCTGAATTTTTACAGAAAAAATACTGACTTACATGGGGTATGGGGTACTGGTGTCTTTTCTTGCATGTCAGACTTCCCCTCATTTTTACTTTCTGCTAAGAACTGGAAGGCAATGAGGGTGAGGTCCTCAGATGATTTAAAGAAGTAAAAAGTGCAGCCCTGATAAGGAACTTCCCAGCACTACATACTGGATGTGACATACTTTGGCAGTTAACTGCAAATGCAAACGTACTTCATCCTTTATGGTTTTATTTCAATATTTACTTCCTCTGATATTGCCCGTATTAAACTAGATAGACAAACTTTGTAATCAACTCCCCAAGTGTGTTACTATCTATATTTCACTAATCATTAGAAATAAAATGTTGCATACATTATGGACTTGGCTGTCTTTTGCATCTCTTTCTTTTACTGATCTTTGTTCTACCTCTAGTTGACACAGATATGCATTCAAACTAATTAAGGAAATTTGCTTTAACTCAGCATGAAAAGGAGGGCAAAAATAAGGGCAGAAAGATGAAAATAGTATCACGTATTAGCTAGCTGTTATATTAAGAAAATGCAGTAAGAACGAATAGGTGGATTCCCTGGACCAAGGGAGATTTCCTTGGAGCATCTCAGATACATGTTCTTAATTTGGGAAAGCAGCAGTAGGCCTCAGGTTTGGATAGACATTCATCTGCATCCCTCCATACTCAAGGAAGGATGTTGAAAAAACAAGTTTTTGTTCACCTCTAGCAGTGTAGGGTTTATTTATCTCACAAGTGTAGCCAAACCTCAACAAGCATCAAAACTCTGTTTCCTTTAGTGTTTTGATTTGTAGGTTCAATATTTGAGAGCATTTACTTCTGAAAAAAAAGCAGAAATCTGTACAGCTTGAAAAGGACAGAGTGAAATAAAATGCTAACTTGTAACACGTTGATTAAAATTGTTGCTTGGATCTCAAAAATAATTGCAACTAAACCAGAAATTAAGCCAAATTTTCTTTTACAGAGTGAAGTGCCTTATATACAAGACTGCCTTTATGGTTTATTATCTACTAAGCCCATGGTACAAATTATTTCAGTAACCTACCATGAAGTTAATGCTCAAGTAATTTTCATATTAAATGAACTTATAGCTAAATAATTGATAGCTCCTGTTGAAGAATCACCACCAGACATTAAGGTGTTTGTTGGTTCACATTAATTTCTGTAGTATCATTAGGATATCTCTCCTAGGGATGAAACTAAGCTGAAGTGTGGCTGTTTCTGTACAGAGAGACCCACCCAGGCCAATTCTTATGTGGGTTGCTGCTGGCCACTGGGGCTGTGGATGTGACCTTGCAAACTGCAGCCTAACTGGTTGCAGTCTTCTGGATATTGCCCAAGATCTGTCCTGCCTCTAGCCCAAAGGAGTAGAAGATATAGAATATATCTATATGTACATTGTATGTATATACATACATAAGATTCATAAGTAATGCATATATATATATATATATACACATATATGTTTACATATCTCTGTATATATTCTATTACAACAATTGCTAAACAAGCATTTGTGTGTATTTAGACTTGCTTTTTAAGCAAATCTACATCAGGACCCTATCTGCAAATGAATATTTGGACAAGCTATAGCTTCTTACTTTGAAATGAAAAGCACAGCTCAAATTTTATACTCTAGTACAAAGAAAAAGCTGATTTTATCTTGATAATTTTCTTGCTTTTTCTGTGCATGTTAGTTGAGT
>VYZT01039315.1:0-31568 GCA_013400735.1 Pomatostomus ruficeps
GACAGCACGCCTGGCGTGGGAGAGGCGCCTGCCTGGAGATTGCTCCTCCTCTCACAAGGATGGCACAGGTGTGGAAGAGAAAGGAGCAGGAGGATCAGGGTGACAGACAAGGCAGTGAGACTGGGAAAGACACACTAATCTGTGTTAGCTAAAAAGCTGGCAGAGATCAGCATTCTCTAAAGAAAATGAAAAGCAAGAAATCAATGGAATTTTTCCTTTCTTGATTATGCAACAAGGCTCCTTAACTGAAACATTACTTTCCCTCTGTTTTTTAGATAAACCCTACAGCAAATCAGCAACTTTAAGAAACCCTATATTAAAAATAAGTCTTCTTCTAACAAAATTTTTATTTTTCAATGATTTTCGTTCACCAAGTAGGATAATGTGGAAACATCAAACGGAACAAAAGGCTTCAGAACACTAACCAGAGCAGTAACAGGCCCAGTGCTTTTCACCAACAGGCTGGTTGTCATGAGATGCTGAGTCAGTTAACAGACAAAGTTAATGTTAATTGTTTTGATGGATTGATGTGATGTTACCATAGAAACTTCCTGGAAGATTCAAAAGTGGGATAAGTAGGGGTTGTATTTGTTGTATTTGTTGTGCTAGGTGGACAGCTCAAAAAATACAAACTAAATAAAAATCCATTCTTCTTAGTTTTCAGTCTAATCTTACAGGTTCTCTACCTTGGACTTGTTTCAATAATTTCCTTTATTAAGTATAGGTAGGGTTTTGGTTTTTTTTCTTATTAGCTTGACACCTTTTAATTATGTAGAACAGAGGAGAGATTTTAATCCAGACATGAGACACTGCACTGTTCAGCCAGCTACAGCTCAGTGAGGACCCAGCAAGTGCCCGTGAATGCCACTACCCAAGGAACTTCCACATTCTCTGTTTAGCTCTCTGCTTCTGACTCCTTCACTTCCTCTTTCCATGGCAGACCCAAGGAATCCATTCTCCTGGGAAGGAGAAGGAGCATGATTAGGTTTTAAGGTTTTTACTTCTTCACAGACTCCTATTCATGTGAAAATATAGGAAGCAATTATCAGGAACGTGGCAGAGAAGGAAGAAGGGGGAAATGGAGAAAATGATTGGGTTTTTCGAAGACAAACAGCAATAGGTGTGTCTGCTTTAGGAAAAAGGAGAGTTGAGGGGACATGACCCTTCATCTAAACTCCTGTATTTCTTCTCAGTAAACAGGTTCATGTTTTTCCCTTGTTAAAATGCACCTCTTCAGCCTCTTCTGAACTCTGTCCTTTCTGCTCACAGGTTTCTCCTCTGCACTCAGATTCCACGACTTCCTCTGCAAGCCTGTTGCACGTGTGTGGTGTGGTGGTCCCCCTTTGGAAGTCTGAGAAGCTCAGATCATCTCTGTTTGTCAATCAGACCATGTTCACAGTCCCTTGATGATTTTGTTCTGTCACCAATTTCTGTTCTGTTCCCCACCTGGTACACTCTGCTCACTTTTCATGTTGGAAAAAGGAAAGGAATTGTTACTCACATTTTTATTTATTGCTTGGTTATCTCTTCAGTGAAGGAAGCAAAAGGAAGGGGCAGAATCCAGGGTCCATTAAAATTGTTGGTAAAGCTTTGCATTTAGATGGGCCAGAATAACACCTCGGGTGTTCACCTGTTCACCTTCACGTCCTTACATGATTCCACAGAGAGAGTATCAGTCAAATAGTGACAATTCTTAAAATATTTGAATCTCCCTCAGTGGGATCCCTTCTGTTAACACACACTCTTTGTTGCAGAGATAAAGCTATCATAAAGTGCTCTTTGCTTTCAAAAGTGATCATGAAATTCAATTGATCAAATTTCAAAAAAAAAATTTTCCTAAGGGGAAAAAGAAAGCCTCAAGGTAAAGGTTGAATAAAAGTTACAAAAGAGTATCTGCAAATACGAATGAAATTCTCTTTCAGCGCGAAGCTAGGAATAGGAATGAAGGTGGAAGTCAGAATAAATGTCACAGTTCAAAGCCGTACCGTAAGAAAGATAACATCACAGTCTCTGTTGCTGCCTCTGAAAGATGAAATGTTTTGTTCCTTTCATGGCAAGATGTGAAGGAGTTTAAAGGCTAGTCTAAGTCTAGATTAACTACTTAACAGCAGCTGCTTTTGTATGTATTTGGAATTTGTCTGTGGTTCTTGCTTGAATAATTTTCATTGCACGGGAAGATTTAAGGGTAAATAATCAAAGGAGCTAGAACAACAGTCAGATATTTTAATTAGATATCTATGGATATCCTCTCTATCCAGCTAGGGTGCCTCATGTTGCTATTCTAGCTTTGCCTAATGCCTCTTCACTCAGCTGTAACCCCAGGTACAGCAAAGACCAAAAGGTATTTTATGTTTATTTGCAAGCCACTCCAGAAGCCTGTGCACTTAGATATACTGAGGCCAAGTGCTTAGAGAGTATCTTCCATGCTTGGGAATTAATGTCATAAAATGATGCTTGACAAATGTCTCCTTGGTAAAATTTTAATATTGCAAACATATAATCCTTGCAATTTTTGTTTCAGGTGAAGCCACATTCTCTCAAACACCGCAGGTGAGACATTAGAAAACAATGCAAAATCAGATTTCAAGCAATGGTCTAACCTCTGGCAGGCTCTAATCTATAAGAAAGTAGGCAGAGGATAAGTATGAAGTAGATGTGATGTCAGACATAAAATATATGGATAAATTAGAAATCCCAGGAAATAAAGCATCGTAGGAAAAGCATTTGAGGAAAAGCTTACCAAAGAGCCGACAAAATTCCTCACTTTTGCACACAGAATCATAGAATGATTCGAAATGGAAGGGACAGCGAGGAGAAAAAAACCTGAGTATGAAGTCCTAAATATCTGGTCACCCTCTCGTGAGGCTCAGGTGGGGTCAGAAGCTGGCTCAGGAGCTGATCAGAACATTTGGGGGCACCTGGCCTCGTGTGTGACACATTTTTGTGCCAGGGCCACTGGGACCCTTACCGGCCTCAGCCGCCGGGACCCTTACCGGCCTCAGCCGTCCTATGCATTTTGTTCTGGGACCCCCATCTGCACCCACAACAAAAATGAATTCTCAGAAAGCCCGTAAAAGGGGAAATATTGCATTGTCAAGTTTGGAAGATTGCCATTTAATTATCGTTTTTGAGGTCTAATCAACTGAATGTGCCAGCACTGGCTAGATGCCACCAACGGTCCCGCACTAAGAGAGTTTGTGAGGGGAACGTGATCATTTCCTTCAAGGTAAACATCAGAACAATCGACAAAACTGTCTTCAGTTGTAATCTGGAATGTTCCAATGTTATTTTCTTTTTTGTAAATGTTGCTTTGTGGAATTAAAATTGAATCAAATAAAAATAAGGTCAACCTTCTTTTCAGTTGTGTTTTTTATGGAATTATGTCTGATCATTTGGTCAATAAAGCACAAATGGTTTACCCTGCATAGATGAAACACCAAATTAAATGTGATGCATGTGAGGTATAATATATATAATATGTGCGTATATACATATAGATTTTTAAAACCCTAAAAATTAAATATATTAAAAGAATTTATTATATACATTAAATATTCTTTCAAAATGTGTATTTCAGAAAACATACTTTTGATTTTTTTCCATATATCTCAATCATACTTACCCGATTAAAACCATTTCTATCTCATTTTTATATAATGAGCACATTCAATAATGAAAGAGACAGAAATTAGACTCTAAGAAATCAGAATTTAACTTTTAGGCAAATTATTTTAATGGACATTTTTGTATGTGTTTATCTGTGTTTCATCTGAATAAAAATAAAAGGTATTTTTCTAAAAAACATTTTCTAGTTCATTTATTTTCTTTCATTAAAATATTTTTATTAGCCTAGAACCTTGCTCATACAATGCCAGTCATTTACTGTTTTTATCACTAAATGTAAATAGTCCATGTTTTATTTAGAATAAAATCCTTTGGGTCATCAGTGGCTTATTTGTTTTTGTGCATTAATTTCATTTGAGAGGACACAGAACCTACTTATCAGAAGACATGCGAGCCGAAATCATTTTTGTCATGTGGAAATAGCAGCGCTATTTAGCATTTCGCTATTGGCACGCATTTGAGATCTGTTCCCCGAGTGATGCCTCAGTGCACCGACTGTGGCACTTTGGAGAACCGAGTGCTATTCCTCTACCAAAATACCCAGTTCTGCTCCCCATTGGAGGCAGTGTGTTTCAAAGACATTGATGTCACCACAATGAAGATAAACCAAGTTCCTCAAAATTGTCCCTGTTGCACCCGTGACTGTGTAACAGGCACTGAGATTCTGTTCTGGAACAGTCACCACCAGGCAGAGATTATCCACAGTGCGTCTGCTCACGAGATTTCACTCTGTGTTCCCTTGGAACAGAACAGAAGGAGCAGAGAGGAGGCCCTTGCTGTATTTTCCTCAAAGCTCCTGGCAATTGTTAATTCTCTGTTGGAATGACAGATTTATTTTCACAGGACTTCACAGAGAAGTGGGTCAGCCTGAGAGCACTCCTGGGCTATGGCTGTGGCTGCGGTGAATCAGAGCCTCAGATACCAGCCTCTCATATTCCAGGCAAATGTTCAAATCCTTCTGTCACTGAATTGATCGTCTGTAATCTCCTATCTCTGCTACTTACTTAGCATGAGCTGGTAAGAGTATTTGGAGCAAAGAAAAAGGAAGTTTGTGTGATAGAGCAAAGCAGGGGAAGGATGGCTCCTGGTCACCAAGGGATCTCCACCTGCCGTGGTGCCCAAATGGCAGATGTTCCAGATGTTGGTTCCAGCATCAGTTAGGTAACACACCTTAATGCTCACCCAAATTTCTGTCAGTAGTGAAAAAGGTAAGTCACACAAGAAAGACAATCCCATGAAATAATAATCAAACAGCCTAGAGAAATGTCAGGAAAAAAACCTCCTGGTTTGACTAACAAGGGAATCTGGAGGCACTGCTTGGAAATGTTTATTTTTTTGTTGTTTTTGATTAGTTTAATCTTGCAAATATATCAGTTTCAATCATGTTATAAAAATAAAATAGTGGATCAGGTATAAGTTTTTTAACATCAGCATGTTGGTAGCATGGCTTAGCTATTCCCTGTGGAATTGCTTCTTTCATTTAAATCAACTTGTGGCTTTCTTTTCTCCACAGTGAATCACATACCATGTGATTCATCCTGGAATAATCTCAAAAAAATCTCACGAAGACATGCAGAAAAAGGAAGGTGTGAGAAAGAATGAGACAGAAAGAATACTCCAGCTGACTAAGGGGAGAGATTTAAAGGTCACTATCAAAACAGGCTGCAAAACCAAACATCAGAGAAGATAATAAAATCAATTAGCAAAATTATATTCCTGATGTTTGAAAGTTAATTATCTTAACAACAGGGTATAAACACGTTATGTAGTTAAACACTTTTGGGCAATTTCATTCACTTCCAAAATAAACGGTCCATGTAATTTTTATTAGGAATTAAAGGTTCTTTAAAAACCTTTTCTTGGTGAGTATACATTACAGTTTGTATGGACAAAAAGGGTTTAGGGAGTAGCTTGGAGCCTGACTCACATTGTGTGGCTTCTGCTGCCTGAATAGTCAGTGCAGGAGCCACCCTGTGACATCTAAAGTGAAACGGTGTGGATCTCCCGGGGAAAAATGCTGGAGTCCATCATTTCCTGTGGGGTGTGTGGCCATTAATTTGTGATTAATAACAAAGTACAAGTAGAAATAGAGATGAATTATTGATCTGCTTTTGGGCACTAATTAGAAAAGGTTTGCAGTTAATCTTTAAAGCACTCTGTCTTGTTGCAATAAGAAAAACAAATTTAGTTAGTCCTCTGTTGCTCTTGTGATTAATAGAATGCATGGCAACAAATCAGCATTATATTCCTAATAAGGCATTTATGAATGGACATTTTGCTTTGCAGACATCATTCTCCTCAGTTTGTGTCTATAGAAAGAACAGAGATTGTCAGTAACAACTTTGACAGTCAGCAGGGTTTGGGGTAAATTTTGCAATATGCTGATATTAGATTAGAAAAACTCTTTACTAAGAAAATACAGGCACACTTTTCTATTAGGATTCGATCTCATGTTTTGAGTAACCTGTAACAGGCCACGTTACCACGTAAGCAATCCTGGACTTTACAAGGAGTTATCTTCCAGCAGGATTCGCTCTTACTAATCTTACTTTCACAGTCCCTGGAGGTGTTCAAGCCTGGATGTGGCACTCAGTTGCCCAGTCTATGGTGGCGTTTGGTAATTGGCTGAGCTTGATTATGTCAGAAGTCTTTTCCAACCTAACTCATTCTGTGATTCTATTTCCATATTGGTTTTGAAAGCAACGTATTGTAGGTGATCCTCCACTCTGATATGACAACAAAAATGTGACATAATCTGTATCTTAAATGAAGAAATGAAGACGGCTGCATGAAATAGCAGTTCTAATTGCAATTTTTAAAACTCTATTAATTGTCGGTAAATTCGCCTCATGTGCTTTGCATAAACATTCACAATTGCCTCACTACTTAGCGTTGTTGAATTTATTATAACTTAAAGAACAGAAAATCAGAAAGTCATCTCTCCTTTTTCCCTTCAGGTTTTACAGCCGGTTAAAGTCCACAGGCAGAAGAATAAACCCACCTTGTTGTGCCTCCTGTCTTCTGCTGCCTCCAGGTGATGCTCAGACCTCAAACTGAGCATGTGCAACAAAGAGGCACTGGAAATTCTGGTTGTTACTCTGTGTGCGTGAGAAGACTGAAGATTGCAAAGGTGTACGAGCAGTCAGGAGACATCAGAATTAAAATTTGCATCTGCAACCTTGATTGGTTTCTTTCCCACATATATTATGTAACAATATATATACATATATCTTATGAAACAATGCACTCGGAATTAATATTTTTTCATGAGATCACCACGTCACTCAGCACACAAAGTAACAACATAAACTAATGAATATGTTGTTTTCTTCTCCGTGTTCAGTGTTATTGCCCCATTTAAATCCTGATTTGAAGACAGAATGATTATTTTCTCCATTACTGTGCAGTACCACTCATCATGACAGCGCTTCAGACGTTGATCCCCATTTCCTCGGCACCTAGGTAACAGGAGGGCCTTGATTGCATATTTAATAGAAAACAAGATCAAAACACAAAAATTATAATTAATTTATAGGGCACTAATTTGAGAATTTTAATTGTGATCTTTAAGAGCAATTGGTGATAAAACTCTGCAAGTTTATAATATAACCCCCATATCAGGTGCAATTACAAATTCTCTTTTGCCATCAATCAGATGCACCCTCTGACCATAACCAGGCTGCATCTTCTCTATCATTCCAGAAATAAGAAGTACAGTTACTTAATATCTATAAGAATTTTTGCTTCCACTTTTTTAATAGCTTGTTTATTTTCAGTCCAGAAATTTTAGAGCAAGAATAAAAGGAAATCACTTAATTGGGGTGGCATTCAACTGCTTCAAGCAGAACATTATCCCCTTTTTCTGGTAACTTGCTAACAATCCTCTGCCTCAGCCAAAACACATTTTTCAATTAATGCAACAAGTCACTTTTTTTCATCTACATGAACTGTTCTCCGTGTAATCAATTAGCCAATGATCTTTATAAGAACAGCGGTGCCCAGTTCCCAGCTCGTGTTCCTTAACTCACTACCTGACAACCCAAATCTGCAAACTGCAATTACCAGCCCAGATCCATCATCTCAGTTTCAGTTGATTCCTTAATCCAGAGAAACATTTGGATAGCAAAATTCTTCTCCCTAATTTGCTATTCTTCTTTACAGCTGGTAAGAGCAGCCATAATGATCTGCAGCATCCCTTGGATCTATTCCACAGGGATTCCTCAGGAGCTGGAACTCTGAGCACAGATAAATATTTGTGCGTTTGAGGATGATGAAGTGGTGCATCTTTTTCAAAATTTCAGTAGACAAATGTAATCATTGCACGTGCTACTCTGGAGCCCAATGCATACCTCCAAAAATTCCAAGGTTTTAAGCATTGTATATTTGGTTTGTCTAAATGAGAAATTATCAATGGCTGAAAGGTTTGCTTCTTACTCCGAAAGAGTGAGAGAATATTTTTATTTTGTCATGTCTGTTGCAGAAACAGGTAAAAGAGGATAGAAATATATTGGTAACAGCAACAGGGTTGCAAATAGAGTCGTTCAAGTTTGGTAGAGCAGCTCTACTGCACCCAGGTGATTCAGGCCAGTTCAATAAGTGTAAGTGCCCCATACATCTGTCATTTAAATCTTGGAAGATTTCATTTGTGCCCATTTTTTTATGAGTTAACATACAACAAATAAAAAGTCAGGCAAAAAACCAAGTAACAAATCAGTTTGAAAATGCATATAATGAAATTGCTGAGCTACTTTATAAGGGACTTCTGCCTTCAAATATTTGGGAGATTTTTCCCAGCTATTTGCTAAAGAATCAAAACCTGTATATACATGATAACAAATGGAGAAGAAAAACCCCTTGAACAAACAGTGAATCATGTGCGGTTTAGTCTAAAAAAGGTAACTCCACAAGGAGCCACTAGAGTATAAGAAATTTCACTTATTTGTAAATCCATGAGAAATATAGTCAAATCCAGGCAATGAATTACGAATGGTTCTGAGCAAAGGTGGAAAACTGTGCATACTGTACAACTGACAAAGAACAGTCTGACCTCCAAATACTGAGAAAAAAAAAATACTGACTATAAAATATATAGAAACTGAGAATATAAAAACATTTTTCTATCTCACAGCTGCCAATCTAGTGGTGAAGTATATAGTCCGAAGGTGTTGTCCTTCGTTCAGATAAAGAATGAAATGTTTGCAAGAGGCATGGATTATGTCATCTGTCTTTCTGGCATGGATTATGTCATATATCTTTCTCTGGTATTTCTGAGTTGCCTGCCCAGCTTTTATTTGCTAAGATTTCTTTCTTCAAACAGCTGCTTTTAAAGAGAAAATTTGGTTATCCTCTTGATTTTCTGAGTATACAAAACCTAGCAGTGTGGCTACTGTATTTGATAAATGAAAGAAGAGCTGACGTGATGTGCCAAGCTCTCCCAAGTCCAGTTGTGTAATCCTAGCTACTCACACTGGTGCATCCTTGACACGTCTCTCATATCCTTTATCCCTCATTCCTGAAGGTTGCTGGACCCCCCACGCTCTGTCAGGTTGATTTGACACAGGATGATGGAGCTGAGAACAAGCACCATAACAGGGGGTTGGAACCGGGTGATATTTTAGGGCCGTTTCAACCCAAGCCCTTCTCTGGTTCTACGACAGGAGCTTGACATGACAACAGTTAAGATTTTCCTTTCAGCGAGATGAATTACTTTCAGGATTTTCAGACAGACTGCATTGCTGTGAAGAGAAATATTTGCCTGACTGAAAATTTTAAACAATTCAACATCAAATACGGCAAGTGTGTTGAGTTTCATTTTTGTTCTCTCCCAAAGACCTGTTTCCCCTGTATTGTAAAATCTTATTAAACCCAATCTTTTTCCCTTTTCTCCATTTCAAAATCTTTCTGTCAGGACTCTGACATAAAAACGCCTTGCAAATAGACAGCAATCTATTTTTTAATCTTCAGCACCAAAGTTAAATATGCACACGTGACTTTCTCTCTGTCCCCCACGTCATATGCTCTGCTCATATGACAAATTTGACATTTGGAGGGGAAAGAATTAGTCACTGGAGCAGCGAGGGAGAACTGAGGATTCCTTACAGAGCAGTGCCTTCAAACCATGTTCCTGCTACTCATCACTCCCTTCACAGGAAAATTCTAAAACACTGGCATGTTTTATGGCAAGCTGCCTTTTTAAAAATAAAATTATAATAATGGGAACCCTCTGACAGCTGCCCCAAGGTTTGGAATACGAGTCCCAGGTCCCAGTGGAGGCAGATGAGAGGATAAAATGCAGCTGAAATGGGGAGATGAGAAAGGTAATTAACTTGAGACATGTGTCTCCAAAAATTACCTTGGAGATCTTTATGGCTGTTACGTGTACATCGCTGTTTTACTTTTGGTTGTATGCTCTTTAATGTAGAATATACACAAAACCAAGATATTATATAGTTGTTAGACCTGAAATAGCATTTAGCAATCTTTAGAAAAGGTTATGAAACCCAATAATAAAGAAAATGTCATTAATAAGTCACACCATGACCCTGAGATGAGCTCAGTTGGTCAGAGCATGGTACTAAAAACACCGAGGTTGTGGGTTCAGTCCCCACAGGAGCCACTCACTTAAAAGTTGGACTTGAAAATCCTTGTGTGTCCTTTCCAACTCAGAACATTCTGTTAATATTCTGTGAATATTTTGCATTAGGTAGTGGATTAATTACATACAAAGGAAAACCATTGGACTAATTTTATTTATTCTGTTCCTAAATAATTTTCATATTTACCCAAAGCCTACACTGTTATAAAATCCTAATTTTTTTGCTGTAATCTTTGTTTTTCAGGAACAAATACTGAAAAATAGTGGTAATAATTAGCCAGCTAGTTCTACTACATGGACAGTCTGGGCCTAGATGTGCCCAATCATTCCAGCAGCATCAGATATTGTACAGAGAATGTGTGGAAACCGCTGGGAGCCACTCTCCAGACCGGGAAATATGATATTCAGTGAGATCAGCAGGAAACACTGATATTATTTCATCATCTGGTGAAGCACACATGCAAGGCAGCGAGCGCACTTCTTACCCAGCTCAGCAGAACAGTTCCTTTAGCAAGAGATGAAGAAAGCTGAGTAGCTCTTGGCTCAGGTTGAGCCCCTGTTAGGATTCTAGCATCCAGAATATCCTATTGTAGAAATTTTAGTGGTTGTAATGTATTATCTAAGGATTTACACCCCCCGACACTGTACAAGGTGAAGCCTGCTAAAATCTCACACAATTTGAGTCTCACTTTTTCCTCTTAACAACACCTGATACCCAGCACATATGTAATAGAAATATTCTTAGAAGAATTTTTTAATGAAGCACTTGACATTTGGAAAACAGATGAGGCAGATATGTTTCTGAAATTCCCACGTGTGTATCTTCCTGTACATGTACGATAACATTTTTGAAGGGTCAGTTGATACATTTTGCACTTACTTTGCACACAAAACGTACAACAAGGACAACACTGCTAAGAGCTCTAAAGCTATTTCAAATTCTGCTTTTTCAAATATTGGAAGTCGTAAAAAATTCACTATTTGAACAGTAATTTTAATACATTTTTCCATTTTTTTTGTAGTATTTTATACTGATATTCAGTCAAAGCCTTTACATCCAGAGAAACATGCTTTTATCACTCGGAACCTCCCAAGAGGACCTGCAGCACCGAGAGAATGATCAATACTGTAGAAAACATCAGACACATGCAACTTCCTTTTTCCCTTTAAAGCATTAGCACGTAGGGTATGTAACTTGATGCTCAAAAACTTCCCTTAAGGTCACTATCTCTGACAATTCTTGAGTGGGAGAAGAGGATATCTTTTAATAGACTAATAGTAATACCTTTTTCTCTCAATAAAATTCAGTGTAAGTTTGGAAAAGGAAAGACGTAGAAAGAAATGCATAGTAGAGACCCCCTAGGAGAGCCAGTTACTGTGGACAGTGAGTACTGTCAATAAAGCTAATTTCATTCCTGGAACTAACTCAAGAGAAAACTCAGTTGATTGTGGTCTTATATGAGGAGTGACATCAGCCCATGGCTCAGCATTGGAAAATAATGCAGCTTTGTGGGGCTTTTAAATCTAGCAGGTGGCAGATGGTGATATTGATAAGGAGAAAGATTGAAAAAGACAGTTGATTTATAATATTAGAATTCTCTGTTCAAATTCAGGAGAGATGTAATATTTTGGTTTTTCATTTTCTTTGCCCTCTGCCCGTTCGGAATTTACATGTAGGCAATTGTTCTAGCTTCAGATGTGGCAACTACGGAACCCGTGAAATTTAAATGTTATTATGATCACTTCTTTCAAGTAGCATATATAAAACTGTGACAATCCTGCTATAAAACACCCGTACAAGCACAAATCACTGTGAATTCAGCATTTATCATCTTGTTTTTCTTCAATTTTGTTCCTCAACGTTTTTCTCAACTATTCAAGAGAGTCATGCTCTCTTACAGGTAGGAAAATCCTCGTACAGCAAACTGCCACCCGAAAGGACCAGGACATGTTTATTTTTTTTAGAAGGCTATGGGCAGGGCTGAGAACAATACCCAGCTTCCAGCACTAATGTACTACAGGACCATGGGTTTTGGTGAAGAATTAAAAATAGCCCCATACTTGGATTAATTGGACTGAAGTTTGATTAATTTCAGCCCAATTCACTTATTGATTCTCACAGAGCTCTTGACCCGTTAGAGTCTGAAAACTGTGGTTGAACTGCTGGGAAATACATTTAACAATTTTCTACACTCATTTCTGTAAATGGGACTCCTGTAACATCAGGCTGTGACTGCTGAATACATTCAGTAATTCACAGGATTTAAAACTAGTTCTAAATCATTTGATGGGGAAAATTATTTCTCTATCTCCCTTTTGGAGGCTCCCTTCGAGGGCACAGACAGGTTTTCCCATTTGTAAAACATCTATTGTTCTCCTTTGAGCAGTGATTTGCGAGAAACAAGATTTTACTGGGCACTTCAATGAACCTCTTTGAGCTTCTTAGCTTTGCAGATACGCAGTGAATGAGTAACAAATGCTCCTTGAGGGATCAGAACAATCGCCAGTGAATGAGATTACATGCACAGACTGCTGCTGGCTGCCTTGGTAGCACTCACACAAAGGAACCCCAGAAGATATTAAAATTATAGTGTATGGGGCATATACATTTCTAAATACAACTATTACCTCCTAAAAATCAACATCTGTATTGCAGCTTCTACACCTCTCAAAATGTAGCATTTCAAAGAAAAACGCTTTACCAACCACGGTAATTCTATGTGAGAAAATGCAATTTTAGTGAATTTTCTGCATTCATATTTCTTAAAGGGCATTAAACATGAATTATATATTTTCCTCAACGGGTAGGAGTCAGTGAATTCCTTTTTTGAGAAATATGTTAATTTCTATACAAATGTTACAGAAAGCCTAGTAGTTTATCGTTGAGATTAATGAGCAACAGGCCTCTTCACTTTCTCTTTCCTAAACGCGAGCAAATGTGTTTCTCTGTGCCACAAATCACAAATACACAAGAAATCAAATTAATTTTACAATGAAATATGCCTAATTGGATTTAATGTATAAAATACAAGCATTCTATCCTACGACAACGGCAGTGCTTTCAGCCCAGTGAGTGACTGAGCTACGCAAACCAAGGGCAGCCCTAACTTGTGTTGCCAACAACTTTCACGGCTCTTCTCACCTTCCCATTGTGCTGTACAATAAAAAACGCAGGCAAGCAGTTACCATGGTAATTCCTGCACCACGTCATAGTCATAAAACTGTTGCAGAGACACAGAGCATCTTCTTTAAGAAGCATAGATGTACACAGAAAACATAATTTTGAGATAAATGTCCTTGTACAGTAGATCTTTCATTCGATCAGGTGGGAAAATGTTAGCAGAGAAAAAAATCATGTCAAGACTTCTCAAGCCATACAACTGTAACAGTGAAAGTCCATTTGCACGTAGCTAGTTCAGTGGGAAGAAATGATTAATTAGATTTTAAAACTTTAGGACATAAACTTTTTTCTTCAGCAATGCAAAGAGTATTGCACATACCTTGAAAATAAACCTTAAAAAATAGCCAATTATTTCCTTTTTAAAATAGTTCTCAAAGCATTTGACGGACATGGTAAGAAGACACCTGCATGGGTCAAATTAAACTCATTCAGTCACAGAGAAGCAGCAGAATGAATCTGATCTTGAAATTCTGAATTTCTTTTCAAATATGGAAGTAGTAACTTCTATTAGCTAACGTGCTTTAGTCTTCAGTCACAACCTAAATGCCAATGTCTGAAGAAAATATCACAATTATTCAAACAGAATGGAGGATTTTAACCTTAGGGGTATGCCCAAGAACATAGCTCTTGCTTTCAAAACAGCCTGTGAAGCAATCTCTCACCTGAAAACTCTCTCTCTAAACTTCTCGTTTGGGTTGATCTGAGGCAGTGCCTGGTGTGTGACCAGGGAAGGACACGAAAGGACAGACAAAAAATGCTTCATTCGAAGATTTGCTTACATACGTGGGAATAGCAAGGAGAGAAGATGAAGGAAGTCAAATATTCCTCTATGTCGCCGCTTTTGCTGTTTCACTAAAGCAAATACTGAGCTTTTGCGTGGCTCACAACACCCAGAGCAGTGAAGTCCATTAGGCAGCCTTTTGCTCTTTTCTACAAAGAGCCAAGGCTGATATTCTTTGTCAAGCAAAGGTCGGGAGAGAAAGTAAACCAGCTCTAATTAGGGATAGAAATTAACAATATTTGATTCTGTGTATAAGCAGCTGTGGGAGGAATGGAGAACTTCAGCTTCTGCCAGCAGCTGAAGACAAGGAAGGGTCATAAGCACTTCACAAATGCTTTTTCCAGTGTTTGAAACATTTTTGGGGCATATTTTCTTTGTCTATTTTCCATATCAGAGCAGGCTCTGTTTCTCCTGTTCATTGCCATAAGGTACTTGGGAGTTACAAAACTGAGTCTCAGGAAAATGTCAAATATGATGAAATAGAAAGAGGGAAAATTATAAAAGAGAAAAAGTTGGCACCAAGTTCTCCTGTGGGTCACATTCTCACAGGTTTGGCAAGTTCTTCTATTTCCACTAAAAACAAGCTACCACCTCAGCTGCTTCTGCTGCTGCCATGGCTGCTCGGGTGTGTGTCACCGGGGTGCTGTCCATAAAAAGAACACCTCCTAAAGCTCCATAATGTCACTGCCAGCTGACAGCGTGAAACACCAGCTCTGCTCTCGCAAAACACCACTCCGCGTTCACCCCTTCCTTACTTTACCATGAAGCAGAGTGTGAAATAAATGGAATATAACATCTTCCATGAAGAGAGCACAAACTATTTATTATTGCAATGAGAGGCTGAAAGATAATTTTGAGGATATTAGGATTTATAAGTGGATCTAAAATCTGAGAGCCTCAAAAAGATGAGGTTCTCCAGTAAGAACTACAACACTGAGAACCCTTGACAGAGAGGAAATGCCATTGGCGTGTCAGATATAATCAGTATTTCATTCTAGCTCTTTGGATGATAGAGAGACACAACTCACCAGAATAAAAATTACAGTTATGATTAAACAAGAAGCTAGTGGGAAAGCGACAAAAAAAAAATAACACAAAGCATGTCAGAAAGTTTAAAATACTTTTTGTTAAGTTGTGTGTTGATTCTATATGTTGACAGCAACTGGTTTACATCGAGAGCAAAATTAAATCTTTAAAGAATGGAAAAAAAAATCAGTCAGACCAGTGCAGAGATATATCTTGGAATCTGAATTAAGATTCTAAAGATTAAAAATATCATAAGAAGATTTCCAAGTGAACATTAAGGAACTCAAGACTGTAGGGAGAAAGTGGTGAAATATTTATGTTAAAAATGAGTGCAAATGGGACCCTCCATTCATCACTTACTGATGCTTAGGAATATATTCTATCATTGTAGAAATCTGAAAATCTGTCTTATCTTGATATCCTTCAGCAGTAACAGGAATCTGGGGAGTGTATGGAGCCTGAAACAGTGTAAGAAAAAGACTAAAGTATAACCTCATTTATATTTCTAAAACTTAAAATACCAGTTGTCGCTGTTGAGCTGCTAGCCGAGTGAAGAAATCGAGACGGTTAAGTGGTCTAAAATCTGACTTTATTATTTAATTATAAAACTTATATAGACTTTTCAAAGGTCGTCCAGATTGGGTCAATCCAAAACCTCCCCCTAGGCCGATTGGCCAGGTTAGAACTGCCCATGTTTTCCAGAGACCGTTTCAATAAGATCTAAACTTTATCTTTATAAAACATAGGAAGAAGAAGAGAAAAATTCCCATGGGAAAGAATCTGTGTTACCACAATCAGTTGTCCAACTATCTGACCAACAAGATCCTAAAACAACTTTCTGCATGGTTGTTGAGGGGAAGAAACCTTAATGTATTTAAGATGAAGCTTGATCATGGTATGGAAGTGTGTATGCAATGTGTTTGAATAGCAATAGAGCACATATTTGGATTCACAAGTTTATCTCTGGTCCCTGCAACATGTAAGATTACTTCTAAAAGCAAAAAGATACCTTTGGGAAATATTAACGCATCTCAACATCACAACAACAACATGATGTTATTATTATTTTCTTTAGTAAGCTGGATTCTGTTAGAGAAATTAAAGTCTTTGGTTTTCTTTTATGGTGCATTTCTGAGGCAGAATTGCTAAGAATTAATCTGCAGACTGAGTAAGGCTTGCTCCAAATGTTTCTGAACAAGTGATTATTAAAACTGGGTCTGCAAGTGCTTTGGAAGCAACATACATGGCTCTATTTGGGTTTCAGGTCTACACCAAGTATGGTCACACCAGGCAGCTTTCCTTAACTGCTGATTTAGACTGGCAGGTACAACATTATCTGTTCTCTTTTCTGCCCATATGTTTTCTGGCCGTGAAAAAAAGTTTTTCATCTCTAAATAACCAAATGCATCTCCTGACTTTCAAGAATATGAAAACAGTCTGTGAGGATCAAGATGAATCATTTGACACACACGTATTTCAACAAACGCGTGGGCGCACGCCAGAAAGTTTTACTGCTGTCAACTTTTAGGCTGCAAAATTATCAGGTAACAAAATTATGTCATTTATTCCACAGAATTTTCACTAACAAACTCTGCTGGATAATGGCTGAAGAATTATTCTGAGATTTGAAGGATTGAGACTGAGCTCCACAGTTCTTGTGCATGTTCTGATGGTCACTGAGGTGTGATGCAAGAAATCCACACTTTCTCCTCTGTATGAGGATATTTGTTTCCAGTTCTCCCATCTTTGCTGCTTTAACTCTCTGAGCATTTCCACGTGCAAGGAAGGATTGCAGAGGACAAGAATTACCATCCTTGTAAGGCCACCCCTTGCTGCTTTGACTCCAGCAATGAAGAAGAGTGAGCTCCTACAGAAGAGTACAAACAAGGCAGGAATATGCAGTATTTCCCCTGTTCATACTCTTCTGGCTTCCAACAATTTTCAGCTTGGAAAATTCCCAAAACTTGCTGGTATTTGTCCACTCAGTGATCATCAATGAATCTCTCTCCAAATGCTTGTTAGCCCCCTCTTGACAAAATGTATTTTGTCATCCAAGATGCCCTGAAGCAAAGAATTTCACAGGCCTAACACAACCACAACTTCCTTCCTTCTTTGGAATTTTTTTGATTAGCTTGGGGGTTTTTGTTTGGTTGGTTTTTGTCAGCCACTACTACCCTAATTTGATGGTCCTAATATCTTATGTTGGATAAGACAAATGACAGCTCACTCTCCTACTCATGATTTTGAAGACTTCCCTCGATTAAGCTGCCTTAATTTCCACGTTGAAGACTGCTAGCCACCATTGTCCATGTGAGAGTCATTCCATTCTTTTGAATTCCTTGTCTCTGGAAGCTTCCTAGTTCCAGTATGTATTTTGTGAGGTCAGAGGACCATAACTGTCCATGGTGTTGACAAACCGTGGATGTATTCAATGTTTTAATGTATTTTTCTTTCGTTATCTTTTCCTATTCATGTAATTCCAAATGTTTGATTTTCTTTTTGACCTGTGCTGAGCACTGGACCTAGAAGGCATCTCTATGCTATGATTCCAGTGCCTGTTCCTAAACGGCAGTGCTCATCTCAGAGCCCATAATACTGGGTATGAATGTGGGACAATCTTCCCCATGTGCGACATTTTACACGTAAATAAACTCAAAATCTCACATGCAGTTTATATATATAAATAATTTATTCCAGAAATGAGAACCAGAAACAGTAACACATCAGTGTCACAAGGAGAAAAGAGATCAGATTCCTAATATTGACTTCACTAAATAATTAAATTCTTATATTACTTATTGATTGGAAAGAAGCACCCGTCCTAACTTAATGCTCGCACCAGACTGTAGGCTCTCTCCCAGGTCTCAAACACCCCTCTACTCTTGCAGACCTCCATGAATATTTAATTGTTCAACACAGCGTGGGGCAGCTGAGGCAGCAGAGACTGACAATGTGTTATTGTGCAGTGTTTTACCGGCTGATGACTAAAACCAGACAGAAGGGACGGAGAGAGAAACAAAAAGAGGGAATGAGAACAGGGAAGAAGAGACAGGGAAAAGGGAGGGAGGGAGGAAGGAAGGAAGGAAGGAAGGAAGGAAGGAAGGAAGGAAGGAAGGAAGGAAGNAGGAAGGAACCGAATTAAAGTCTGTAGTCCACATTAGTCCTTGTACTACTGAGTTATTACATTTTGGAGCACCTATTTCTGCTCCCTTCTGAAAGCAGGTTGGCCTCAAGTCAGAAAAAAGCGCTGAAATGCTTGATTGTCATGGAGCGATTGGGACTGAATTGAGAGACAGAATGGATCAGTGTGCCTGTCAGCTTTTTAATTCCCAGAAAGGAGATGAGTTCAAGCTATGTCTTCCTCATCATGATTTCCCCTCAGCATTTTACAGTTCTTTGGTCAGTATTTCTGCCTTTGCACAGCATATCATCACTGAGCCTGACCTTTTTGTGGAGTGCCAGTCCCAAGGGACTTTGTGATCTCCACACACTGGCAAAGAAAACAAGTTAGGATCTGCCAGGTGTGGCATCAGGAGACCCAAGGTCCCCTTGCCACTGCAGTCTCTAAGTGGAACTGAAAATAAAATGGCTTTCTGTTGAACACAGAAGAATTTTGATGTTCAAAGTTATTAGATTCCTATTAAATAGAAATAAAATGGCTCATTATTTTTAAAGTAATTTTTTCTTTTTACATGACACTTAAATTCCCAAATGAAGCAAATATTGGCACAAAGGATGAAGCCATAATAAATATTTTTAATATGTGGTGCTTTAAGAGCCTCCACAGCAGGTCATTCAGTTTCCCACGTGTGAGCTTATCATGGCAATGCTTTCATTCGTGTTTCATTGCTCTGGGGATTTTATGCTTTTTTGGAGATATGGTTTATTTTACACTATATGTACAATATTTAGTGTAATGGGGTCTTAATCACAGTTCCAGCTTATGGTAACTCTGGCAATGTAGTGACCACCTGTTTCATTTATTAATGAGGCTTTTTAGTCTACTTTCATGATGTTTTTCTGTCTTACAGAGAGAAAAATACTTTCAAGATTGTGGTATTTCTGGACACCACTGGTAGCATACTAACTTCAACTATTTTCTTCCCTAAATGGGAAGAAGAATCATGAATAAGATCAGCAGTCCCTCAAGGTGCTTTGAAAATCCAGGCCTTTGGCATTTATTATGTTCATTTATTATGTTCATTTATTATGTTCATTTGCAATTGAAATAAAAAGGAAGTTGTCAAATACCCTGTGCAACCCTGAAAATTGTATCCTAAGATTTATGACAATGTATAAAAGGCTGAAAAGGAAATTGTTTCCCCAGCAATGATATGCATTATTTATCTGCGTATTTAGCCGTATTTTCATTCTACAGCAAAGAAATAAAAGTCCTGGTAAGCCTACTGACTTTATCATTTATTCCTGTCAAATACAGGACTGTTCTCATGAGTAGTAAAGCTACTTTTGCTCAGCTGTGTGTTGTGCATGCTGTGCTAAGCTGTAATGCAAGCTAAAAGCTTTTTTTGGATATATAAAATAGTGCATTATTACTAAGAGTTACAACCAGGTTGAGTTAAATAAATATGGCTGGATTTAAAGATCACAAACCCTCTAAAGACCTAAAAATAATCAATTCTTCAGGGGGTTCTGGAGCTTTAAAGGCTGTTTCTGCAGTACAGAAATCAGATGTGGATTATAAACAGGAAACAGTGCCCTAATAGCTTACAGTATTATTTTGCATTATGTAATTGTACAATTCAGTGTGTACACTGCATAACATAGCACCAAAATCTGCCCTTCCATGTATCCTCATTGATCTTAACATTATTTAAATAGCTCAAAACATAAAGAAAACTATTGTAAAATTTTTTTAGGCTATAGCATACTTTAATGATATGTGTAGTGTTCGTATAGTCTACTCAACACAGCAAAGTTTTCATGTGGGCCACCTTTGGCTCCAAAGGTCAAGAGGCCTCCTGGAAGTGAGCCAGGGCAGTTCTGCTAAATGAGGAATTACTACTTTGAGAACTGTCCCAGTTTGAGACAAATTTTGGGAGGACACTCCGAAAGGGTGTCTCCTCTAAAAGGCAGAATTTCAGCCCCTCCCCCAGCCAAGGTTCGAAATTAAAATCTTCTTGGAGGAAAGTGAAAAAAACCTGTTTATTCAGCAAGCAAGGTGCACACAGGCACCAAAAAAAAAGAGAAAGTAATATTAGACAGTAAACCTTTTCTGCTGTGGAGAAAGATGGTGGATTTTCAGAGTCCCTCCTCTCTCTGGTTCAGCTCCTCCCGAGGGTTCAGCCTGGCTGGGCCGGGGGGTCCGGCAGCTCCTGGTGAGGGTCCCGCCGACTGCCCCCTCTGGAGATGGTCTGATTTTCCAGATGGGGAAAAAAACAAGCCGCATAGTCCAAAAAGAGGGGAAAAAACTAAAAGAAACTGCAATCCTAGTGAGAAGAGAAAAAACCCCCCTCTGTCCTAACTCACAGCCGGACAGACTACCAGGGAAAAGAAAGCCAAAAAAACCCTTGCATTTTATGTCAAAGAGATAAAAACAAAGCATGCCAGGTTTCTCCCTGCCAGCTCAAGGTTACAGGACCCATTCCTGGGCATAAGCAGATGATAGAAAAATACAGAGCATAAAATCACCCCAGGACAAGAACCCTCACCAAATTAAAGATCATCATACTTTAGTGCAATGTTTGAGCATATGGAATCAGAGGATCCAGAACTTAATGTTTAATCCTTAGCATTCACAAAGCATCAGTCAAGCCTCAAAAACTGAGGGTTTAGGGGGAAAAAAGTAATAATTTTCATTAATCAAATATTAGTTTAATCAGCTGTTTGCCTGTGCTGAGGCTCTTTGCTTTTAATTTTCTGGACCATAACAATATCATTACATTCTGCTGTCCAGCTTTCTTCCAGATGTACAAGGACTTGAAATTGGTATTTTATTTCCAACAGAAGTTTGTGCTTCTCACAGAACTGTCTGAATTAGGAGTCTTGCTCTTCAGCAAAGCTGCTAAGCGTGGTTCCACCCTCACTAAAATGGTGACAGTTCAAACAAAGGGAGTTCCCTCAGTGCTGCCTCTCCCGCTTCCCAAGGTGGATGTGCTCAGGCCATGCACTCACATTGGGCTTCCAGCTCTTCTTAGTTACCTGAGATCAGAACTGAGCTTCACCCAGCCTGGGTGTTCCCAGAGCTGAGTCCAGAGCCTGGGATGTATCATCACCTCTGCCTCCCAGTGTAGGTGTCTGATATACAGCAAGCTGTAGAAATGCTAGGATTAGTGAAAGAGTTTTTCTGTGGAAAAGTTCATTATTTGCAGATTTATGCACAGGTGCTTCAGAACTGCAGCTTCGTATGCAGGCAAGCAGAAACAATACAGGGAAATGAATGCAGTCCATGGAAGACACCTCCCATGGAGCCTCCCTGTGCAGTCAGATCCAGAGGTTTCTCAGCTTGCTTCCAATAGCAGAGTCTTGACATTAAAGAAAAGGGAAGTTTTAGCAAGGACAATTAAACGAAATAAAAATGAAAGTGCCTTTTAGGAAAAATAAAATAATTCTTTTGCCTAACAATGCCTTTCTCTGCGAAAAGCTGAAACACTCTGGTTTCATTGAAATGTCATTTTGTTGTAAATCAAAACAGGTGTCAAGAATAAGAGCAACTTGTTTTTGGCACTTCTGAACTGAAAGTTTGTAGTTTTTCTTACACGCAGACTGGAAACAAAATAGAATGTTTCAAAACATCTGTTTCCCAGAATTTTCTTTTTAGAAACTCCAAATTTTAGATGTTTTTTCCCTACATTGAATAGGAATAACTGCCGAAATTTTCATTTTTCTACAGGCTGAACTTTCTGTCTTCTGTGTAGCATTCAGGTTGTCCCACCTTCTCAGAAAAGAGCAACCCTCTTTGGTCTACAGCCTCGCTGGAGTGGTGTGCTGAGAAGTAATTAAAAACCTGTATTATTGAGCCGCAATTTCCACTCTCCTGGGAGAACGAAAGAAAACCCCATTAAAGCAGTAACGCATCCAGTGGAGTCTTGATAATGCTTTCAAAAATTCTGTCACATGAGGCAGTCATAAGATCCATGCTATGATATATTCGATGACTGTTGGTTGTTTGGCAGGCCCAGGCTCAGAGAAACAAATAAACAAACAAACCCACCCAGTGATGATGGCTTGAAATATATTGAAATAACAAGACAGACACAGCAACCTGAAGAGAAGCATCGTGTAGCCTCACGGAAGTCTTGTAGTCAGTTCTTGTGCATTTTCATCTTGCTCACACAAACAAAAGCAGGCAGCATAAGGAAATCCTTGCCTCAATGTACGAAGAAAATACTAAATACAGATGCAGTTCTTAAACCAGCTTTTTAGACCACACCTATGGGTTGATGCTACTTACTGCAAATGTAAAACATACGTAAGGAGAAAAAAAATGTATTGATTTGTGCACACCGCATCTTCGTACAGCTCATAAAAAGAGATTTGTGGTTCAACACGATGGTCACACATTTCTTAAAAAGAAATGTAAGTTCCTCTAGAAAATTATAAATAATAGCAGGTTCTAGCATAAAAAGGGAAATGAATATTAAACAGCCTTTCTTGCTGTTGAAAATTTAAAAACTTGGTTTGTTTTCCATTAGGCAGAGAGAGGTTGGCAACATTTATTTATCCCAAGTTTCCTGCTTTTATGTGGGCAGAGTAGGCACAATGCATCAGAGCCTTCAGCATCCCCTCCTCTAAACTCCTTGGTGCTGGCAAGCTTTGCTCGTTTGTCAGAACGCTCCTGCTCCGCTTGGTTCCACGGTAGCTGTGGCACTGCTCTCCCAAGCCCATGAACACCACCGATATTTGCGCCTATAAAGGGATGGAAGCAAGAAGAAGCTTGCAAAGAGGGGGCTGCCTGTTCCCATCTGGAGCTCTGAACGTGCAGCTTTAGCCTCGCTCTGGCCCACAGGGAACGTTCACACCAGAGCAATAAGGTTTCCTATGCATCTCGTTAAGCCAGCATTAGACTGAAAAATGCCACTTTTCATCCACACGTCACCATCTCCTGAGCCCTAAGCTTGTCCTGAGATCTCATAAAATACTTGCTTCCACCTGTTTCCACCAGTATCCCCTAGAGTTTGCCATGAATTTAATTGCCTGCCAGTTTTTATGTCTGCTTAAACTACAAGACCTTTAAATAATTTATGTCCTAATTACTGTTCATCATTTTTTAACTAGAAGGCTCAATTGCATTCACACAAAAGAAAATTCATGGGATTCATTCTGGGGAAATACTTTCAAGGAGCCATATAAAAATAGCAAGTGTGATCATGGTTTTGAAAAATGAACTTAAACTTGCTCTAATAAAATGTCATAAAAACATTAATCGTTCCCTTCTGATATGGATCATAGTAATTTTGGCACAGATTCTACTAAATAATTTAATGTGAAATGTAATACCTCAGATTTCTGGGTGAGCTTATGTATTGATCATCTCATCCGGGGCTACCATTCTGCTTGCAATTTATATTCCTTTTTCCCAAGCAGCAGGATTAAACTCAACTAACGTTTCAATCAATCTCAACTAACGCAACCCCAGGCTATCCAATTCATCTAAGATAATTCAGAGCAGAAACCTGCAATGCCTCTGAGCCACAGCTCAGAATTAAACTTCTCTTTCTGGAAAGGGGTTTTCAGCATTTTTTTTCAAGACTACAGTATTTTCAGGAATAAGCAAGTAACGCTTAAAGCTGCTCTATGATTTGTGGCAGGGCATCTTGGGGAGAGGGGAAATCATTCTAATGGAGTGTTGTAAGTTTTTGGAGTTCAACAAGTTAATAGAAGACACATGTCTGGAATGATTTTACTGTTAGCATTTTGTCTGAGAAATATACACAAAGGAAAAAGAGAAGAGGAAATTATAGGACAAGGGTAGACTAAAGGCTTTTGAAGTTTTACTGTTGCTACCAGGAATAGCTGTAACTCTTTTACAGGTTTCTGGTATTTCTGTTAAGCATATCCTGGCCATTACGTTAAAAATCTGATTGTGTAGCCATGCATGATTGCTTCTCCGCATTTGCCCAACTGGGTCTGTTTAAGAGAGTAGGGGCCCAAGAATTCCAATGGTCTATGCAACCAGAAGCTCTAAAAATTAATTCCTTGTGAATTTAAAAAATACATGCTTTTGTAGACAGCATTAGATGTTGCAGGAGACATCTGGCTATTAAAATGTTTACTTAAGAAAATAAAACCGTTAGAAGTTGACCGCTTTAGAAAAAAAGAACAAAAATGACTGCTCAGGCATGGATTTGTATAATTTCACTTAAATGAGTAGTGCAACGTTTAGGAGTAAATTTGGCAATATATGGATGTCTTTCCCATGTCTGTGTGTTGGATCTGACTCACCAGTGCAGCTCAGTACCCGATCTCCAATTCCTTCTCCCCAGGAAGCCCTTCAGGCACAACCTATCTGGCCTTCAGTGTCCTGAAGTGCCACATTCCTGGCCAGAACAGCTGCTTGTAGCATCGTGGAATGAGAATGTTTTAACACCCATATTAATGAAAATAATTCCATTTGCTGTTGCACGCCCTGGTCTACGGGCATTGCATGCTGGTGCCTGTCTGCATTAGACCACATAACAAATACCAGGTCAGCACGGGGAAAGGAGAATACATGGTTCTTCAGTATCTTCAAAAAAGACTATTGTCATATCCTTTTACTCAAAAGATTATGTAGAACTGGAACAGAGGGGGAAAAAGCCCCCAAAAATCTTCATGGCAATCCACTCAGTTGTGGAATTTTAAGTCATATAGGAGATAGAAAATTGCCATCTTATTTTCTGTACACCTTTTGGAGCAAAAGTGCTACATACATACACCCAAAGAAACTCCCAAAAAACCAAACCCAAAGCAAAAAGCCCAGTACAATCAATGACTGCATATTTAGATTACAAAAGTAATTTCTCAATTGCCTACATTTAGCTTGTTTTGCTTAATACCTCATCACATCTGGGCTTGGCTAGCCTATTCAGGAAGTATGGATAAGTTGTTCATCTAATACTGAAAAAGGTGGCAAAGATTTCGGAGCCAACTCTCTTCCTCAGCTTTGTCCAAAGGCCTAGCAGATATTCTGTTTTTTCCCTTCAGCAGAGGCAACATATGGAAATAATACAGAGCACATATCACTCCAAGCCATTTTCATGCTCTTTGAAATTGGCCTGTTCAGGCAGTAAGGGTATTTCTTGACATAAGTGCTCTCAGCTACTACGTTCTTGGGAAAGCAGGCGGTCGCTTGGAGCCCAGACGGAGCAAATATTGTGACCCACATAGCGTTTGGCCCGACAGATCGATCTGTCCCCCGTGCCCAGTCAAAGCACATCACGTCTCTGTGGGTATCTGCAGAAACCAGCACACAGCCACCCAGGGCAGCTTAATCCAGTGCAGCAGCTGGGCACTGGCTGGCACTGGAGCCTTTCAAAGATAGCTGAGTGCTTTCCACCCCTTTCCAGAGAAACATCCGTGTGTCAGAGGCACAGAATTCCACGTGTTCTGCCCAAGCTTGGAATGATGCTGCCTGCAGAAGCATGTTTTGCATTATTTCAAGCACGCAGTGGGATTACTGGGGCAGTTCTTAAAGACAAGTAAAGAATTTTGTACTTAGTTTGTGTACACGCATCTTCTCTCTCATCATCAAAATTAAAAGGAAATATGTTTACTGTCAAACTGCCTCACATGTGACATTTTGGCTTTCACTGTGTCTCGGGTTCAAAATCAGAGAATTGCATTCACTACTGAAGGTACCGATGTGGATTCATAAAATGAATATGTGCAACCTGCTTAGCAATGCTAATACTGCTTTGCCAAATGCTTCATCCCAATAATTTTTGTATCAACAAGGGAGGTTCAGAGGATGTTGCTGTAATAAATTATTTTTCCTGGGGGAGATTAAAGTCCTCTGACAGTGCCCCATGTGTTGTAATAACCGTGGGCTGTAACAGTTTCATCATGCTGTGGTATCCCTTGTTGATTTATTACCTAGCTAATGGTCTTTAGAGGGGAAACTTGTTAATAATTTTAATTCACTCCACACTCAGTTCAACATGGAGAGCGTTATGTGTACCATCACACTGTGAACTTTTACAGCCCAAAAGACTGACTGAGCAGCAGCTCTCATTTATAAATAATTAATACCTAAAGGCAGTGATCTTATTCAGACACAGGAACATCCATTAGGATCCTGACTTTTGTCTTTTAAAGTGACAGAGACTTTCAAAATCCTTTATTAGTATTTTACAGGACATAAGGCTGCACAGCATTTCTCACACAGCAACAACAACAACAATCTAACTAACTAGTTAAAAAGGCAGAATCCTCTGTTGATTATAACTTTAAAATTATGTTGTATATGATGGAAAAAATCAGTTCCTTACTTTGTGCTGCATACTAAGTCTTTTTTTTTCAACAGAACTGTTCATGAAACAGTTCATGAGCTGCAGAATAGCAGTTCCTGTGAATATTAAAAAAAAAAACAAATTATGTATGTGCTTAATGTTTCTATTAAAAATACTATTGTGTCTTGGAAAAAAAAGGTTTATTTGTGCAACACAACCTTGGAAGATGTAAGAAGTTTTTTATTTTCCTTAGGTTAATTGTGTTTAATCACTGACTGAAAATGAGACCATTGAATAGGAAAAGAACTCCACACATTTTGTAGGAATTGCTCAGGTAGATACTCTCAGAAGTGATCATGAATTCAGTGGCCCAGCTGTTACAGGAAACCACTAACAAGGATGTTGCCGTGTAAAAAGGGGGAAAATATATATACTTGTAATGGCATAGATTTCAGTTTCAAGTTATCTAAAAGTTAGTTTTGGTGATATGCCTGAACCTGTCTGGGGTGAGGGCAGAAATTCTATTGACTTCAAAGAACTCTCAAAACCAATGAGCACTGATTGGAACAAATTTGACTTCAATAAATACACTGGACTATACTGTAAGCTTCAAAATGAAATCCTGCATTTTATCTCACTACTGGCATTTTAAAGAAAGTACTGAAACCCTAAACCCGAAACCAAGTGCAGTGAGAGCTGGCAGGAGGCACAAGCACTACGTGTAACGTATTTGAACACTCTTATTTAAATTGCTGACTGTTATTAGATACCAAGTGATGAGGATTTAAATATCTATTTTATCAACTACTTTGCTCCATTGAAGGAAAAGCAGCAGCATAGCATTAAGATGCTCTAATCTCCTTTGCAGGATAAATCAGATTGGAATTATATTTAGGTTGATGAGATCGACATCTTTATCTCTATTCATTCCAAGTAAAGGATACAGAAAACCAAAATGTCTGCTGGGATTCCTGGGCATGATCAAAATGATGTTAGTATGGCAGATTTGTTCTCATTCAAGTCACACTGTTGTTTATAGCATAAAGAAAAAACCCTTGTGCATTTAGGCAAAGAATGTCAGGAAGAATGTTAAGAGAAAGACACAAGGCTGTGTACATACTAGTTAAAAAGAAAACACAAGAAAACTCAAAAGCACATCTGAAACAAAAATAAATCAGATTCTGATCCTTTTCTGCTAGAGAACATATTTTTATATATATTTTTTTACAAAAAAACCCCAGTCAGTAAAGAATTATTTATTTGGCAAGTCTTGCTCTACTGTAAAAGTAGGCGGAGACCCATACCCAAACATCAAAATACCCATCTAATACCAGTTTCTAATTGTTTTTCCTTGTTTTAATGAATTTTCAGACTTGTTTCTCTTATTTTGACATAGAAAAAGTATTTTTCCTTTACATAGAAGAAACAAAATGAAGCACAGGACAAAAGTAGAACATTTCATGACTCAAAAGGTATTTCATAATTGTCTGAAGCATTGCAATTCAATCAAACCTAGCAATGTTATTGGTAGTCCCATCCGGTGTTGATTTAATCAAGCAGATACAGAGCAGTTAAAATCAGGGCCTGGTTCAAGGAGCTTCCTCAATGATAATTTATTTTCCTCAAAGCTGGACATTAGTTTCACACCCTTTGACACTTCTGATAATGAAAACATTGATAGCTTGGTACAGTTGTAAAGAACACATGAATAAAAGTCACAGGTCAGCCTCTTTGACAATTGCAGATGCCTGGGAAGACCAGGCCGCTTCTGAGGGGGATGCAGGAATCTGATGCCAACCCAAAATGATGCTGCTGGCAACCCAGGCTGGGCACGGCTGGCTAGAAAGGACCTTGGCACAATGAGAGATGGGAGTCCTGGGGAACAAAAAGAACAGGAGTCAGCTCTGTGCTCACCCAGCAGCACAGGCCAATGACCCTGGGCTGTGTCAGCAACGGGATCCAGAAACTGAGCAAAGGGATGTCTCCTCTCTTTTTGGCGTGCCATCAGGAGCAGTGTCCACTTTCGTGTTTCCCTGTGTGAGAAAGTGACGTGGATTGACCCAGAAATGGCTGAACAGCAGATCCCAGAGGGTTGTGGTCAGTGTCACAGGGTCTAGTTGGACGCCTGTCACTGGTGGTGTCCCCCAGGGTTCAATACTGGGCCCATTAACTTCTCCATTAATGACCTGGACAAGGGGACAGGTGCCTCCTCAATGAGTTCACTGGTGACACAAAGCTGGGAGGAGTGACCGATACCCCAGAGAGCTGTGCAGCCCTGCAGAGGGACCTGGACAGGCTGGAGAGATGGGCAGAGAACTGCGTGGAATTCAACAATGGGAAATGCAGGTTCCTGCACCTTGTGCACCAGTGCAGGCTGAGGGCCAACGTGTTGGAAAGCAGCTCTGTGGAGAAGCACCTGAGGATCCCGATGGACAACAAAGTGTCCAGGAGCCAGCAGAGTGTCCTGGTGGCCAAGGAGGCCAATGGTGTCCTGGGGGCATTAGGGAGAGCATGGCCAGCAGGTCGAGGCACCCCCGGAGTGCCATGTCCAGCTCTGGGCTCCTCAGGACAGGAGGGACTCAGAGCTCCTGGAGCGGGTCCAGGGGAGAGTGACAAAGATGAGGAAGGGATGGAGCATCTCTCTTAGGGGCAAAGGCTGAGGGAGCTGGGCCTGTTCAGCCCCCAGAAGAGAGGATGGAGAGGGGACCCTGTCAGTGTCTGTCAGCACCTGCAGGGAGGTGCCAGAGGGTGGGGCAGGCTCTGCTTGGCGGTGCCAGGCAATGACACGAGAGGCAATGGGCAGGAACTGATGCATCGGAAGTTCCACCTGAACACGAGGAAGAACTTCTTTCCCATGCAGGTAACCAGCTGTTGGAACAGATTGTTCAAAAGGTTGTGGAGTCTCCCTCACTGGAGATATTCAAGAACCAGTGGGATGCAATCCTGTGCCGTGTGCTCTGGGGTGACCCTGCTTGAGCAGGGAGGTTGGACGAGATGACCCACTGTGGTCCCTTCCATCCTTACCCATTCTGTGATTATATAAATCATGTCAAGAATCAGAAAGGTCTTGTGCCAATAAAGATCAGTTCTGTAAAGTACACCTCTAAAATTTCCAAATGAAATATTAATTAGAATTCAACATTTAACAAAATTACAACAGTAATATTGACTAGCTGCAGTTGAACACTAATTGCTTATCACAGTGTGATGGATGTTTTTTGTTATAGACGTGATTACATTTATATAATATGCTGCAGTGCTACTGTTCTGTAATGAAGAGTCTGGTTTTCTGGGGTAATAATATAAAATAATTTATAGCTTAATAATATGAAAAGCTATGCATTGATCACTTTAAAATCACAGCAGAATTCTCCCCTATGACTAATTGTGTATTCTGATGTTCTTCCAGTCTCACATCCCTCTGCAGAGCTTCCATGAATGTTTAATTCCCTTCCAATGTAGTGATGCCAGAATCACTTTTCATCATCATGTCCACTCAGCTGAATTCCAATGATCTCCACAAAGCAGAGTATCAAGATATATTTCTGAGACTGATTGCTTCACAAATTATGAGTTGTAGTAAACGAACATTAAGTTTCATTACCCCACACACTCTTCTTGAAGGGTTTCCAAACAATATTTCCTCTGATTGTTCCAGATGCTTGGGAGTATAACAAGGTAGGAAAATAAAAGCACTTCCAATACCAGAACAGATCCTTTGGAAAAAATTCTTTCCATAAATCTGATAATTTTGAATAAGTGCTTTCATTGTAGAAGTATTTCACTAAAATTATGGAGAGAAAGATTTCTATACATAACATGATTTTTTTTCTCTTTGATAAGCATTACCTTTTGCTGCTCAGAACCTCTCATTTGTTACTTAGTTATGCAGTTTTCCCCATTTTTCTTGAATTTTATCGCTCTAGTGTATTTATATTTTATGTTAATGAATCATGTCCATAAAACTTTTTCTCTATTTTCAGATAAACTTCATTGTTGTTTTCTTCACTGTTGCATTGCTTGTTTCTTCTTTATGAAGAAGAGAAATGCAAGAGCAGTGCAATTTTAGTTTCTGTTTTCTCTATCTTGAAACCAGTAATTTAAAAAATATTTTAATTTTCAAAATGTTTTCTTTTTCGTAATGTTACATTGTTTTCTTAAGTATCTTATTTCAGAAATTAAGTATTTACGTTTTTAAAATCTAGATTTTTTTAAACTATTTTAAATATTTTATAATGTATTTTTATAATACCTGTATTTTATAAATATTTATTCTAGTGCTAGAAAAAAAACACACATTAAATAATGGAAAGTATATATTGCTTATGTTGCATATTTTATTTTATAGAAAACACATGAGAGATATCTAGCCCTTGTGATTGTTCCTCTATCACTATGTCAAAACCACCTAAACCTGTAATTTCTCACTTTACTTTTGACTATAAGACAATGTATGGTAGTTACCTTCATAAGTACAAATTTATTATCAGCTCTTGGTCGTATTTTTAGAAACAGTAAAGGTGAGAAGATGTAGCATAATTCTACTGAGTGGTATAAAACAGTTGGTGAAGACCTTGACATTTGAGAGGTAGCAGAAAAAAACAAATTGAGAAGAATATCAAAGAAATAAGAAATCATCAACAAACTCCTGACTTCGTTGAGGAAGATCTGCAGAAGGTGAGAGCACTTGACTTCCCTGAACCCAGGAGAATGACCTGTAAGTCCATGATTCTCCTTTCCCACCTGCTCTCCTTCTCCTGGTGGCAAGGCAAGCAGAGTATTCCTTCCACGCTGGAAGCTGACCAGCATGGGATATTGGAGAAGTTCACCCCACTTCCTCCTCTATGTGCTGCAAATTCGACCATGGACACATCAAAGTGTGTATTCAATGTGAGCAACAGAGCAGAATTTGGTGGAAAGGAGCGCAGTATAGCAAATATTTATATTGTAAGTGTTGTGGTTTTAGCAGTGGGG